>PVJI01014682.1:0-16773 GCA_004026765.1 Micronycteris hirsuta
GAGTAGCCTACATTCATTCATATAAAATTATGCTTAAAATCATCGCATAGTAACATTAAAAATTTAAATCCTTCTTTTAGATCACCACAAAGTTGGCAAAGCCTGAACAACTTTTTTTTTTACAGTATTAGCATGAATAAATATCATGCAGCAAATTTCTCATGCTAAAGTTTAAGCAGAAGACCATTTCTTTTAAACATTCCTAAAATGAAGCCTTCCTTAGACTTAGAACAATCCCCACCCCTGCCCCCACCAAAAAAAAATTCCTTAAATTTCACATTCCATTGTTAGCTTCACCTGAACCATTTCCAACAAATCTGTGCCACTCATTAGCTGCAGACTAAGAAACCCAGCACAGTGCTCATGTCTGCCAGGGGCTGAACACAGCTGCACTGCCCACAAAGACAAGCCCTGGAGCCGCCACCGAAACCCCTACACCAGAGATGCGAGAACGTGACCGTCCCTTTAGAGAATGATTCCCCACAGAACGCATAAAGTATCTTGTGATTTAGAAGAAAGTACAAAGTAGGCATACACCAATTTCCTTTAAAACACCCTAGCTAAGTGTACATTAAAATCATTCGCTTATCTTTCTTCTCTACACAAAACTGTTAAAGAACCATTAAGAGTCTTATAATAAAAAATTCTTGTCTTATTTATTTTTTTACAGTCCTGAAGCTTGGATAATACCTAGCATACAGGGGAATTCAATGTTGCTATTTTGCATTTATTTAACCAATCATATCTCAAATTCACATTTACAGCTTAAGCAACTTTTAATAACGTTGATGTAAGAAATTTTCTTCTAGAAACCTGGAAGTTCTTATAATAATTTTTTTTTAAAACTGTCTTCGTTTCCATGAAGATCTAGAATAAATATAAGAGGCCAAATCTGGATCATCTGGACACTGCTATCTTACTATTAACACTGCTGTGTTACTTTAGTGTTTTGGACTGAGTTAGTATCAAACAGCAAGGCAACTTCAAGCTAACAGTGACAGAAGCAGAATTAGCTTTACCCTGAAATTGCATGACAGCATTCTGAGCAATGGCGATTACGAAAGAGTTCAAGTACAGAAAAGTATTAAGAATATTCACATAGGGTATGATATTAACAGCACTGTGAACTCAAACTCACACTATACTCTCTGTAGCACAGAAGCACTGCAAGTTTGTAACATAACTTCATTCTTAAGTCTTTTTTTATCTTCCAGTTATGTAAGAGTAGATGTACAAGAAGTTAACATCAGATTTTATGTAGTACATACTGAAGATTACAAAATGCAATATGTGAACATGGGGTTTCATTTCTATTTACAATAGTTCTGTGTATTATTCATGATTGAAAAACACCTTTTCAATCACAGGCTCCAGAGATCTTTAAACACAATGAAAATCAATTTTGGGGGAAATCAAGAGAGTTCATCAAATTCTCAAGTGAAGTCCATGATTCCAAAAATATGCAAAACCAGTTGTAGAGTAACATTTGGTCATTGGAGTACTCACTGGGAAAACACCATCTCCTAATCTCGTAAGGTTCAAGGGAATAAGTTATTGAATTTTTAAAGATTTGGTGAAAAGTACATGATCATCATCTGTTAAGGATTTCACTGCCTTCAGCTAAATACAAGGTGAGGCAAAAGTGGGCTTACAGTTGTTCGTATGGAAAATAACACAGCAACACATAATAATACAAGAATAAACTCTGTGTTTCATGTGCTCACAACTGTAAACCTACTCCTGCCCACCCTGCATGTAACCTCTGTCCAACTAAGCTAATGAGCACTCCGTTTTATGCTTTCTTTTCATTTGGAGGTTCCCACTTACCTTCTGCCGTGTCGGACAAACATCATTCTATCCTCATAATTATAGGTACAGATAACATTTTGTTTTGTCATGAATATAATTCTGGACACTCACACTGGAGCAGACCTATCTGACCAATCTTTGATTCAAAACTGCCACCCTTAATGCATCACACGGCACCCTAGTACCAAATAGTATCAGCCATCACACGTAGTTTATTTAATGGGCTCTGTGTTTTTAATAGGAGACCCAGCCCCACTTCCCACTTTTCTTCAATGCTTTACAGGCACTACCGGATTTCTGATGTCAGCTATGCATCACTGCTTACCAATGCAGAGTGTACTGCTATTCTTCTCGTAAGAAAATTCTCAAAGAACAGCATTACTGCTTAATTATAAGGCATAAAAGATTCAGCATCGAACAGTAAAACCATCGTTATGCTTTGCAAGTTCACAGAGTCACGTACTTTGAAAAGAGGCTGTTAATGTTTCAAGAAAATATATCCTCTTACATAGCAAGGGGAATGGCTATTTTAAAGTTAATACCTGTAGATGAAATGTGTAAGGATTTTAAAATGTACTTCATAAAATTAAAAGTTTAATTAAGCAATTCAGAAAGTGTGGTCTTATTCAAATCTATTACCTTAAATAGTCAAGAGATAACATACACATAAAACAAAATGAATGTTGACTGCAATTATCTCCTAAGTCCCTGACTTGTAACACAACAGGGATAAGAGGAGTTAATTAGATTGTCCTGCTATTTGCATAAGCGACAAGCACTTATTTCTAAAATTGTAGTTCAAGACATTTGCAATTCTTGGATTAAAGAGAATAGGTTTTACTAAAATTAATAGTATTTAATAGTAGATCTTTTAAAATTTCCATTTTGTCTACCCAATAATTAAATGTGACCAATCTCAAAATTGTAATTATTTCATTTTTCACACCTCTGCTTAATCCCCTTCTATTTGACTCTCTTCTTCTATTTTCTAGAATCCAACTCTATTTTTTTTTCAAAATCCCACAAAATTCCCAAATTCAAAAATTCTTTCTGTTACTCTTTCAGAGAAAGTTTCCAATTCTCTTCAGTGTTTTTGTAAACAACTCGACGTTACTCTTTTTCCACAAAATGACTTTATTTCTTATGTGAATATCGTATCTTCCCATAAATTTCTTATGGTTTTAACATAAAACCTAGAATAAAGAAGGTGGTGAACGGCTATTTGATATAATGAAAGCTGTATTTCTGGAATTAAAAATGCTCCGTACACCTGCACTCCCACTTATTGGTTAAACCCTTATGATCTACTTGGTTAGAATTAGTTCTCACTCACAGTTAAACGCATAGTGATGATTAATCACATTCCAATAATCGATTCTGAGTAACAAAGAACAATACCACACAGATAAGCCCAGATGAGTAGAACCACTTCAGTGATCTGCTAAACGTTTCATACAATTTACTATCATTTCACATTCAACTGTTAAGGTCGCTTCTGAGCAGCGACAAGAGCGTGCTAATGAAAGGCAGGCAAACCATGTCTGCCTAAGTGCCTCGGGTTAGAAGTCTATCATCATTCAAGAAAAACAACATTTTAAATGTTATATATTTTCATTTTTTCTACAGTCAATAATGCCATGAAGTTTTTCCCTGAAGGGAATATTTAATGTTTAAAGCAAAAACAGTAACCTCTGGGAGATGAAAAATAATTGTCTTTAATGAGCAATTCTAAAATGTTTAGGTTTCAGAATCTTTTAAAAAACTAATTAATTAATTTAAAAATAAGCCAACATTTTAACATAACTTTTTTTATGAGTAATAACTGTTTTCTAAGACAAAAACATAACTTAGTGAGAAGAGGGGCAGTGCCTCACAGTTTGCAGTGTGTCTGGGTCAGTACGAGATAGCGGGGTTCTCCTGGTTGCTTCTCCTTCCTAACTGTTCTGATAGCTGACGGAGGGAAAAGAAGAGAACCCAGCCTCCAAACAGACAGGGAGAAGAATTTTAATGCCCTCTCAGACAACTGTGGATAGCTTAACAAATTCTCAGGCCCTGCCGCACCCATTGGGTCAGAAACCCTGAGCCTGGAGCCCAGCGACCTGTGTGAACTCGTGCTGGCCGCTCTCCAGGCCACGGGGACAGGGGGCGCGTCAGGCTGACGCTGGAGGACCCCACTTCACACTGACACACCCTCGACTTCCGTGGGGTCACTGTGGCACTAAAACTCACGCTCAAGGCTAACGTTTACAGTTTCCCTGTGTCGTTCAACTCCACTGTGTTAAAATTTCACACATTTTTTTAAAATTCAAGGGGTCACTTTGAAATGTATTAACTTTTTAAGAATCCAGTTTACTGTTGCCAGTTAATGGTGGAACCTGCATGCTTTACAATACATTAAAATTTAACCTTCCCCCAAATTATTCACTGCAAAGAAAAACAGTGTCTACCCAGTGATAAGAAATACTCACGATATAAAACCTTACATAAAGAAATTTAATGTCTGCATCTACAGTTTTACTTCAGTGACTGACTTTGCCTTTGCCATATCAGAGGTGACCCAAGCAGAGGTAGACTGTTTCCACCCTCAGTCTGACCGCACATTAATCCAACCAGCCTACGGGGACATTAGGGGCAAAGGCATCGTTTCAGCTCCTCAGGCTTTTACTGGAACGGATGCTTTCTTCCCTTCGTACCGCACACACACCCAACACCTTCTTCACTACCCAGCCTACGTTACTTTCTCCACGAAGTAGTGTCTAGCTCCTCAGGCACACACCGTATATACCACCGTATCATTTTCTGTTACCTCTTATGAGAACAAAAAAGTATTTCTTCCCAAACTTTTTTAAAAAGCACACTTAGAGAAACCATTAACATTTTGTTTTCAGTAACCATGAGAAAACTTCTTGATATTGAATATTAAAGAAATTTTCTAAAGACCATATTTCAAACAATATCTAAAAAGAAAACAATTCATATGAAGACAACAAGTCCTTCTCATTATTTAAACATCTAGAGTAATAATCAATAGACTAAAAAATCACTTATGGATAAAAAGGAGAAGTCTTATGCCTGGCTCTTTTTTGTGCACATTAACTGAGAAAAACCAATCAAACTGGATAATAAAGTTTAGACAAGAAACAGATTTTCCTGGGAACCCTAAAAATGGATAAAAATGACATTAAAAAAAGTTTATTCATTCTAAAAGAACTTACTGGGTGCTTACTAAATACTAAAAGTTTTTATAGCCTTTTCTCTCATTTCCCAGAAAATAAGAACATTAAGAAATCAAGTCTGCAGTGTTGGATTCTGCAGCATATAAATCTACCAAACTCAGTAACTTAAATACAAAGAGCTGAGGAGGTGCCACCATTTGAATAGTAACTAAATTCCTTACATTTAAGAACATTTTGAACATCATAAACAATTGTATTATGTCTTGAGGAAAGAATAAAACAAATAAATACAGTATATTTCTTAAGATACCAAGCTTTACATTAAAATACATAAAGGATAATATCAAAATCAATGATCAAATTGACTATTTCTCTTTTATAAGCCTTCCTGTACTACTAAAATAGCCACTGAAAAGAAAACTTAGAAGGTAGTAACTTAAAAAAGTTTGGGTTTTAGAGTGGGGAAAAAAGTGATTTTTGAAATGAATTATTTTCTTATCTCTAAAACTGTGATGCCAAATATTAGCTACATAAGTCAAAAATGGAAAAATTCTTACTTCCTGAAGGCAGAACAAATAAGCAAAGAAAAAACCGTAAGAACCACTATCCCTTAGAATTGTTTACTATGTGTTCAGGACCATAGAAAATTCTATGATGTATCTAACTCAACTCTCACAAAACCACTAGAGGAGAGGTTCTGTTATTATTTGTACATTCAGAAGAAACGACTGAGTCATGGATCTATAACTTACCCAAAGTCACCCAATGGTGGAGGGGGAATTTAAACCCAAAGATTCTGACTTTGATTTTGACTTTGAGCCTGACATATTAACTTATACAATGCAAGACTGTTCCTAAGAATTAAAAAAGGAAGTGAATCAATGTCACATAAAATTAAAGAATGACAAAGAAGACTGGGATAGGGAATATATTTAAAAAATTTTAAATTAGAATATAAGAATGACTTTTTTTTTTTTTGCTTTGAGCCCCTGCCAGCTCAAAGGGCATCACTCTGAAGTGCCACTGTTCCTCTCCTCCCTGGACGAGCCTGTAAATCAGGATTAGAAGGGCCTCCCGTAGGGCCTACAGCTCACTTTCCTGACACTACAGACAGTTAGCTCCTGGTTATCATTTGTGAATGTTTTTCAGCTATTTGCATATTAATTTTGTATGTTAATTCTATTACAAAGTCTGTATATCATAAACAATTAAGTTTTTCAGTTATACTGATCATTTTTCTTTTCAGTTATACTGGTCATTTCCCCCTCAAATTCTCAAAACTAAAACCAAAAATAAACTTCTCTCCAAAGAGCTGGGAAAAACCCAAATCATGTTTCATTTGGATCCTGCCACAGATGATTATTCTGAATACATTTAGTTTCCTCAAAGGACACCAACTCTGAAAAAAACTTCACATATTTTTCAATTCCATATCACTCCTTAAATTTTAAAATTTCTTGCTCAAATACTGCTACAGTAATACATTAAAAGGCAAACGTGATGCACTCCAAATCTGCTCAATAACTGACCGGATGACAATACACTGACAAAGGAATTCAGAGAGCTTTGCTTTTATGGTGGGTACACAGCGCCCTCTGCTGCACACGCTGCAGAAACGTCAACCAAGCTGAAAGGATCCGAAACCAAAAAAAGGCATGGGCTTCTTGGAAATCTAATTGACACTCATATTTATGTCTTCTCAAACTACCATTGGATAGATTTTAAAATTCTCTATATGCAGTGAAGCATTTTCTCCACACACTTGAAAACTCCGCCTGACCCGTTTCTGTCCTTGCCTATAGTTGTAACTATAACAACGCAGGCAGAACAACGCATTGGGAGATTGGGAGGACGCCCCCCAAGGCCCCAGGGATGTAAAATCTGGGATCGCCCTTCTCTCTACTACGCCTCTCACACCAGAGAACTGCACACCGCTGAACAGTGGGACTCTGATTAGAGTTCCAAACCAAAGCAGGGTCATGGCTTTTAAACCTGCCCAAACTGGCAAATGAGAAGAACAAAGGACAGAAGGTGTTAATTTTGAAGAATGGGAGAAATCTTACATTTTATTTTTAAAAAAATTTCACTAACATTAAAAGATTGTACAGTTACATAATAAAATCTAAAGTTCTAAATATTGAGTATTTACAGTCTGTAGTGAAGGTACAATGGACCCAAAATATACAGAAGACGCTTCACGGTATTCAAGGTATTTTTAACAACAAGCACTGAAATGTATTTCCTGCAATGAACCCCATTTAAAATGCACTTTGAATATATAATAGTTGTATAAACTATGCAAATTCCATTTATAACATATATGCAATTAATATAACTTGAAACAGCTTTGAAATACATGGACTATTGGTAAAAGATAACTAAAGACACAAATATTTTAAAATAAATCATTACAAGTTTTTAAAAGTTGAAGAACACATTATAGCTTAACATAACATATACCACATATTTACCTTAACATAATCAGACTTTCCTTATGTAACCTAATTTCATTCAAATTAAACCTGAGAATTGAAAATAGTTTCCCTAGTAAGGAAGACTTAAAATATTAACTGTGTGATACACCTGGATGAAACAATTAAAAAGAAGGTAAGAAAAAAAACCTCAAAAAATGCTGTTTTTAAGAAAGAGAATGCCTCTTTTATCGAGCACATTTTAAGGAAAGTTTTATTTTCAATGGCAAATTTGAAGCACCCTCTAGTGGAAAACTGGTTACCAAAAGTTAAAGCTTCTGTTTCTGAAATCTTATAATTCAATTTCTATAAAACAAGTAACTATACTAGGACAAAATGTAGATTAGGCAGACTCCTTTATCCAAATCGTACTTTTAAAATATTCCCAAACGCACATATACACACACAACAGAGCATTCCTAAAGTCCAACAGAAAAAGTCTATTATTTATCAATTAAAAAAACCCTCCAAGATCTGTGAATATAACATCACAGACGTACACTATATATTAAGCATCCACTGTGGTTATGAAATGATTAAATCATAGAAACTCGTGGAATCACGCTGGTAGCTTGATATATGTGGTTAAAAGATCAACCAAAAAGAGAGCTAAGGGAACACAACAGGAAAACTTCAAAATCACAATTCTCTCAAAAACACGCTGCAACATTTTATAAGCAGCCTTTGCCAAACCAGCAAATAAGGTGAGAACTTCCAGTACAATCCGATTACATTCCTGTACTCTTGGTTATCAAAGTGATCACCTGGCCTTGAAACAGGTATGGTTCCCACACGCAAATGCTACCACAGATGATGTTTTTACGTTAGTAATTTAAAACTGAATAGATGAATACCAAATTAACAGGACTATCTATTAATAAGTATACTACATATAATATATTATGTAAGTTCTCTGTATCACAATTTGGAGAAATACTAACAAAACAGAAAATGTCCTTACCTGAGACCATTTTGAAAATAATTAAAAATCTATTGTCTGAGGAAGGGCGACAACACTTAAATTATTTGGCCTAGGGAAGAGACGGCTCCGTGGGAGAGCAGCTAATTGAGCACTGATCTGCTGAGCCCACGACTCTGGAGGCACGGTGGCATACGCGGAGCCTGCTCTTGAGTGGGGGCAGATGATAAGAAATCAACAAGCTCCATTTGGGTCAGGGTTTCTGTCTGTTCTATGTACTTGGTACCCCAGCACCTACAACAACACCTGGCCCATAGTAGGTACTCCATAAATGTTTATTGAATTATATAAAAAAGGAACTTCAGCTAGTGAGAAGTAGTATAAAGAAAAAAACTAATAATAAGTAGAGTAATGGGCAAGGGCGGCATGCCAGGTACATGCTATTTCAGATTGGAGAATTAGAAGAGGCTTCTCTTAAGGAAATGCCATTAGAACTTAGACTTGATCACCAAAGTCAGACCTGCAGAGATCTGAAAGAGCATTCCAGGAAGAGGCGGGGGCGGTCTGACATTTAACCATGCAGACTGGTCAGTGTGGGCAAGCCATGGCAGCCATGGTAAAGAGTCAGATTTTACTCAAGTAGCGTGGGCACAAGATGTTGGCAGCAAATGGGGTCAAAGCAGTAGAAATGTAGAGAACGTGTAACTTCTTGATCCATTTTGGAGGTGAGGAGTAGGCATGATTTGCTGATAGGTTAAATATGTGAGATGGGGCCAAGAGCAGCAGTAAAAATGTCTCCTACATCTGGTGTTTAAACGACTGGGTGGAGAAGACTGCTCACTGAGCTGGGAAAACAGGTGAAGAGCAGGTTTCAGCAGGTAGTAGAGGGAGGGGACACTTTTCCAACTAGCCCTGTAATCAGGAGTTCAAGTAAGTGGCTGCATTTCAGTTTGAGGCTAATTAAGTTTCGTGAGAGTTTTTAGTAAGAGCTGTAAAGAGACTGCACTGCTTGCATGTCGTGAGCTGCCCACCAAAGGACAGCCAGGGCTGGATGAGCATCTGGAGGATCGCTGCTAAAGCACTTCCTATGAGGGACGAAAGTTTCCCTTAGATGTCCTTCCAAGGTACCGCTTAATGGGGCCTTTAAGACTCTATGATTTACCTTCACTTAGGCATATTATTTTGTTATCAAGTAAATTCTAAGATAAAAAAACGTACATAAAATGTGTATCTATCTACTAGTTGGCATTATATGTTACCTGTTTTTGTCAGCAATAGGTTATCCAAGTGCCTGTCTCCAACTCCAAGGATATATGTAATCACACAGTATCCAGCTGCAACAAAAGTTAAAAAAAAAACAACAAAAAAAAAGCTGTGAAAAACACATGCAAACCAGGTTATACGGAACACTGAATATAAAAACAATTTGTGCTACTTTAATTTCCATTTGCTTACTACTGTTTTTCATTTTTCACCTAAATTCTCAAATTAAATTTATAAACTTTGACTCTTCAAGTGTGGGAGTTCTTTCCACACGCTTGTAAACACGCAGTTCTGGAATTTACACGTTTTGAGCGCAGCTCTGCGTGATTCCCATGTGGGCAAGTGTGGATCATGTCTGTGGAATAGGAATTCTCTAATAGGAATTTGGCAAAAATGTATCTTAAGAGATTCTGGATTGCTGAGTCCTGTTTAATGTACTACCCTGGTCCTGTCTGCCACCGGACCTGAATTTACATCCTAATGCTCTGTTAATGAGTAAACCTACCCCTGTTCTGCATAATCCCATGAATAATCAATCCGATGTAAATGTGTCCTAAAACTTTAATAAAAACCCCGGCTAAGCTACCCATGAGGCCTTTTCCCAAGATGGAGGAATTGGTCCCGTGGCCCCAGACTCTCTTCTCCCCGCGTGTCTTGGTATGAGATTCTTTTACGCATCGGGTTGAGGTCATCCACAGGTTTCGCTGGGACGAAATCCCCACGACATTCAAGAGTTTTTACTTGAAACTCAAAAGAAATTACTATTTGCAACAAGAAAAATATTTTTGTCAAATTGTAAGAGCCAGTTGTATCAAAAGTGAAATCAGGTTTCAGGTCTACTGTTTCTCGTTTACAACTGGACTCGTGTTAAAGACGACAGTAAAAAAGAACCATCTCCAGAAATGCATGTAATGAAGGCTATCATCCCATACTGTGTTGTCTACAAGGTAACAAAAGAAAATGCAGGGTAAAAAAAAACAAACAAAGAAAAAAACTTTAGAGAAACAATCTTGAAGTGCCAGTGAAAAGAAAAAAAAATTAATTCACTGAAGTAGTAAAGACATTTATGAAATTCACATCACAATCTTCTAAAGTACTGAGATAAATAAGATGACCAGGGCTGGGGCAGAGTCACTGGCTCTAGCTTTTTACTCTTTTATCCTTCTCTTCCAAAGAGTCTGGAAACTTGGCATGTGTTGAAAATGCTCAAACAAAAGTTGAAGCATATGCATGTTTGTATATATATACATACACACACACATATATGCTTCAAATTTTATATTTTTATATATTTTATATGTATCACATATATTTTTATGCTTCAAAATGACATATAATATATAATACATAAGCTATATACTTCTCCCATTAGTAATCTGACAACAAATACAACCTGCAAAAATACATTATGGCTATAACAGCATTTACAAAAGATGTTTATTTCAGCCAATATGTACAAAAATGATGAGACTGCCTGATAATGACCAAATTAATTCTGTCCAAATTTAATCAGCTGGGGTTTGAATTTAAGTTAGACTCTAAGTCCTAGCTCATGCCATTTTGCACTATATAATTCCTCCTCCCCAAAGTGGCAATTTTGATAGGCGAAATACTCAACAAGATATTTAAGCTAAAGTATATTTTTTTAGCATAAATAACAATATTCTAATTATAGATAAAATTATATATCTCAAAATATATCTAGAGAATGAATAGAAGATCGCATACCATTATTCAAAAGAATGCTTCTAATCATATCAGTAATCTACTAACAATTTATACTTAACGGTAACAAATCAGTGGTTCTCAAATACCGTGTGTAGTCTGACAGGGACTACTAGTTTGCCTATGTAATTTCTTCCTATGCTTCTTCCTTCAGACAAAACCAAACCAGGATTTACGCGGTAAGACTGTACCTAGGTAGAAGACTACATTTCCTAGATTCATTTGTGTGTATCCATAATATATTGTTCTGGTGATTTTACTAAGTGAGCAGCATTTTCAAATTCTAGTCAATATTTATAGATTGTATATATGTGTATATATTTCAAATACAAAAAGTAAACATTCCTTTATTAAACAGATTTAGGATGAAAAAAGTTCACAGTAACTATCAGAAAGTCAAGTAAAAGGAAGATAACTGTTTGGCGGCCTGGAAATTCTCTCATTTCACGTGGCACTGAGAACAAGGTGTGGTGAATCAAGACGTCCACATATTTTTTAATACTCTTTGCGTTCACGGTGGGAACTACGTTCCCTCCCCAATGAACCTGGGCAGGCTCTGTGACTGCTTTAACCACGGAATATGACAGAAGTGACAAAGTACCGACTTGCCAGCCCAGCCTTCAGAAGCCAGCACTTTCCGCCCGTCTCCTAGAACACTTCCTCTTGGGACCCAGCTCTGAGGAGCGCAAGCCTCAGAAAGGCCACGCACAGGTGCTTCAATGGACAAGCCTCACTGGAAAACAATACAAACTACTTGTCTTGTAAGTGATCGATCACCTAGTCAAGTCCACAGATGATATGTAATTATTTCAGATCATAGAAAACACAGACTTGAAGGTCTGAGAAAAGAAGAAAAGAAGAAAAAAGGCAGAAGGAAGAAGAAAGGAAAGCAGGGAGGGAGGGACGGAGAGGAGAGAAAAATATAGAATGGGGGAGTAAGAGAAGATAAACACTTTTTCAAATATTTCAACAGTGTTTTTTAGTCTTTAAATCTAAACACAGTGCATGTAATCACTTCTGTGGGAATGAGAGTCACATGCAACACATGTTCCTTCATTGAAAATAACAATAAAAAACATAAAGGATTCTAACAGACAAGTATTTTATTTCGGTGTTTGCAAATTTCCTAGAAATCTATTTTATTTATACTTCTCAGCTAAAAATGTATCATCAAGCATAAATTTGGGAATAAGTAAAGGGGTTCGAAATAATCTGGAATACCACTTCATAGGAGCATTGCTCACAATTTAAAGACGTTGTGCATAACAAATCAATTTATAAACCATAAAACGATAGGAAAGTTTAAATATAGTTGTTATATGTCTAGAAAGCCCTCTACGTGATCCCCCAGCTTTGGTGGCTCAAGTATAGGTAGACATATGGACATAAACATAAATAAATATTTATATAAAACAGCAATAACATATACCATATAACATTCAGGACTCAAATCTAGTGTCAATTCCCTTGTGAACCCTCCCTTAAACAATCTAGTTGTTAAAAAATACCTTAAGAAAATGAAAAAATAATTCTCTAGAATGTAAACTTCAAGAGGACAGGCAAAAATGATTAAAATGTAGGAATTAACCCTATGGCACGCTGCAGCTCACGCCCAGGAACGGACCGTGCGTACTAACCTGAAATACCGTGAGAGACTCCCTCGTAACACAACACGGTCTCTTAGCTCTTGATTTACCTAAAGCATACATATTGCTAACTGGACCTTCTTTGGAAGTGTAGCTAATTTCATTTACTCAAACACAGGGAAAATCTAGGGAACAATTAACAGCTTCCAGGAAGAAATAACTTCTCATTTCAAAATTGTTAAGTGACTATAAGATATATCCATTAAAGACTAGGTAGGATTTATACCTCATCATTACTATTAATAAAGAACATTAATGACTTCTTTTATCAGCATTCTATATATGTTAGTCTTCCTGTAGAGCATTTCTGTATCTCCCCAAAATCTACCTGTTGGAATCCTAATGCCCAGAAGGATGGTGTCGGAGGGCGGGACCACTGGGAGGTACTGAGGGAATGGGGGTGAGCCCTTGTGAATGGGATTAGCACTCTTGTAAGAGAGATACCACAGACTCCCGAGCCCCTTCCACCACACAAGGACACAAGAAGTCTTTAACCCAAAGAAGACCCTCAGCCGAACCCGCTGGTACCCATACTCAGAATTCCAGCCTCCAGAACCATGAGAAATAGGTTTCTGTTGTTTATAAGACACCCAGTCCCTGGTATTTTGTTATAGCTGCCTGAAGGGACCGAGACAGTCTCTAACATATTCTAAATGTGTGTGATTGTGGCAATCACAGAACAGCCCACTTTCCCTCATTCCAATGTATCAATGGGAAATAACTGTTTGTAAAACTTACCACAGCTTTTAACGTAAGTGTCCATAACCTCAGCACTGATCCCATAGGGCCCATTGTCACTGGGTGCATATTTTCTAAAAAAGTTCTGAAAAGATATTATTAACATATTAACAAATTAATACATTAGCCAATTCAAAACTGTAAATAATGACCACAGATGTCTGATCTAAAATTTAGTCAGTAATTATAAAATGTGAATTTTAGGAAGTATATTCCTCAGGAATAAGTCCAGCATGATGTTTACAAACTGTTAAGACAAAACAAACAAACAAACAAAAACATATATATGCTGCTACTTCTATAACCCAGTGAAAACATTAAAGAAAATAAATTCACTGCTATACCTCAATACTTAATATGTATTACTTTGTTTCATCTTTCCCAAGGGCAAACATGAGGTTTGGTTTTGTTTTTTTAAATGTACACATTCTCCTGAAAATGAACATGAGTTGTTATTTTTTAAATTATAGTCAGCCCTTAGTATTTACGAGTTACACATCCATGGATTCAACCAGCAGCAGACCAGAAATTTAGTTGGGCAAACTGTGGTTACGTCTGTACTGAACATGTACAGACTTCTTTCCTTGTCATTATTCCCTAAACAATACAGTATAATAACTATTTACATTGTATTAGGTGTTACAGGCAATCTAGAGATGATTTAAACTACATAGGACAGCATGCACAAGTTCTACGAAAATATTATGCCACTTTATATAAGGACTTGAGCATCCATGGCTTTGGGTGTGCTTGGGGGTCCTGGGACCAATCCCTCAAGGATGCCATAGGACCACTGTACCTTTTAAGCATAGCTACTGAAACAGTTACCATTAACAAGCTCAATGAAATTACAACTAAACTTTTAAATAATTATAATGCAAGTGCTAAGAATTCTCAAATTTAGCTGCAAGTGACGGATAGATAAATATAAGCTAGGTGTTGCTAGAACAAAAGAATCACAGGGGCACAATAAATGCATTAGCGTCGGAAGAGTCTGAAAACAATGAGAGAAAACAGTACATTTAATTTAGTTTTCAGACTACCAACTGGACCTATCCCCATACATTTCAGTGTTAAAGAAAAACAGACTTTATAAAACTCACATACCCTTTAAAAAATAAGTTCACCTTGTATTTTCAGCTTTTATGAGTACTCTGTACTTTTGACATAGGATCTTTATCTAGAATATGCAAAGAACTACTATAAATCAATAAAGAAAAGACAAACAACCCAACAGGAAATGGGCAAAGGATGTGAGCAATCACTTCACAGAATACATAAATCACCTATACACTTATTTTTAAATGTTCAGTCTTGTGGGTGATCAGGGAGTGCAAACTAAAACCACAATAAAAACAAAAACTCAGAAGTTTGACAATAAGACTAGGAAAAGACACATAGCAAAAAGAAACATATGAGATGCAACTATTTTGGAAAGCAATTTTTAACTATCTACTAAAGTTGAAGATGAAAACCATCTGTGGCCCAGCTAAACTATGAATGTGGATCAAACCTGAAACCAAGAATCAATATGCAAACTGTCATTATTTTATAAATGCATAACTGCACGCAGCAATGCAGCAGTTGATAACTTTATTGAACAATTATTTCAGTTAGAATCTATGTTAAAGCTCTGCATATATTTCATGTATTCTTTGGAATAATCCTAGAGCTAGGTACTACTAATTTTTAGAAAAAATTTACAGATGCAAAACCTGAGGCTTGAAGGGTACATCAGGGTGTTCCTGGGCCTGATAGGTTTGATTTGTTAGATGGAGTCACAGACTCAACACATAATTGTAGCACAATTACGGTTTATTAGAGCAAAAGGTACCCTCTGTCTAGCAACTATCAAAATTTTGACAGGAAGCAGGCTGTTTGCTATAAATTGTGTTTATACAGAGTGGGCACAGAGAACCTGCTTTCGGCTACAGAACAGAGGAGCACACTGAAAGCCAAGCTCCCTGATGCCAGCAAAAGACTAACTGTGCAACCAATCAGGCCTTTTAAAGACAGCAGCCTTGGCCTGTGACGTTAACTCCTCCCGCAAAGGGTTAAGCAGTCACTATATTAATAGCTGGACCGCTGCACAGCTGAACTTCAAGCCCAGGCAGTTTGATGTTCTGAGCCTGAGCTTTTTAACCACTGCACATAACTGCACCCTTAACAGAAGAAGAGAATCGCCACTCGCTCTGTCAAGAAATCAGAGTAATGCTTTTCTGCAAACCCAAATTCTGTGTGGAATTACTAGGATACTCCAAACTGAAAAACACAAAAACACTGCAGCAAATGTCCTCTACCAAGCCCTGTTGTATCGTCTTTCATCTCAGGCATATCAGTTATTCTGTGAGAATTACAAACATTTTTCTTGCATAGGGAAAAAGAAACATTAAAAATAAAAGATAACAAAAATAAACCATTAAGGTGTAATAAGAACTAATCCATGTACATAAAATGTAAATAAAAATTCCAAAGATAAACATGGGTGAGTCCTAGAATCTACCTGCCTTTTCCTGTATCGAATGAGAGCAAGAAGGTTGGAAGGGGAGGGGAGGGGCCTTAAAAAACACTTGTGCAAGCATGCAGGGGCACGAATACACATGTGCAAGCACGCAGGGGCACAAATACACTTGTGCAAGCACACAGGAGCACGAATACACTTGTGTAAGCACGCAGGAGCAGGAATACACTTGTGCACGCACTCAGGGGCACGGATACACTTGTGCAAGCACTCAGGGGCATGAATACGCTTGTGCAAGCACGCAGGGGCAAGAATACACTTGTGTGAGCACACAGGAGCACGGATACACTTGTGCGAGCACGCAGGGACACGGATACACTTGTGTGAGCCCGCAGGGGCACGGATACACTTGTGCACGCACGCGGGGGCACGATACACTTGTGCACGCACACGGGGGCACGGATACACTTGTGCACACACGCGGGGGCACGGATGTACTTGTGCAAGCACGCAGGGGCACGAATACACATGTGTAGCATGCAGGGGCACGAATACACTTGTGTAA
>PVJI01014682.1:16873-43439 GCA_004026765.1 Micronycteris hirsuta
AGGGGCACAAATAAACTTGTGTGAGCACGCAGGGGCACGGATACACTTGTGCACACATGCAGGGGCACGAATATACTTGTGCGAGCACGCAGGGGCATGAATATACTTGTGCGAGCACGCAGGGGCACGAATATACTTGTGCGAGCACGCAGGGGCACGGATACACTTGTGCGAGCACGCAGGGGCACGAATACACTTGTGCGAGCACGCAGGGGCACGGATACACGTGTGCGAGCACGCAGGGGCACGAATACACTTGTGCGAGCACGCAAGGGCACGGATACACGTGTGCGAGCACGCAGGGGCACGGATACACGTGTGCAAGCACGCAGGGGCACGGATACACTTGTGCAAGCATGCAGGGGCACGGATACACTTGTGCGAGCACGCAGGGGCACGAATACATGTGTGCACGCACGCAGGGGCACGAATACACTTGTGCATGCACGCAGGGGCATGAATACCGCTACAGCACCATTCTGAGCAAAAACCGGAAAGAATCAAAGTGTTCATTAATGGTTAAGTGACAGTATTTCCATTCTTTGAAATATAGCCATGAACTTTAAGACATTTTTAATTTGTTCACTAATTAATCACTGACCTATTACGTGCCGGGCACTGGTTAAGGATTTGAGCATCTGTATGTCCTGACATGGAAGAATTTCCAACTGTCAGTACTGTTTACTTGTGAGGAAACGAAACAGCACTTGAAGAAAAATGGGTGATAAAGGGAGACTTTCATCTTTAACTTACTTTTATAAAGACTGAAATTTTTGTAGTAAGAATGTATTCATGAACTGTATAAATCTTTAAATGGCTACTATACCTGAATGCTTCCTTCTGTATCAAGAACTTCAGCAACAGGAACTGACTGGATAAACTGCATGAAGCCTACAGGGAAATACACGCATTGCCTTAAGCAGAGTTGTTGGTCAAGCAATAGAAATAGCGGTTCTGCTGAGAATAACCTTCATCTGAAAATACACACACTACATACCTGAGTAACTTAAAAAAGGTCTGCAAACACTAGTTCAGTTTATACGTTTATACTGGAGTTTTATCTCAAAGGAACTACAGGAAAACTTTAAAAAAAAACTAAGCTAATTTAATCTGCATGTTTCTGTAGGCCAATTTCTACAACTGCGCATAAGGAATGCAGAGATTTATGAAAGGCCAAGCTTCTTAACTCTGGCATCAAATTGTCTTCTTTCTGTATTCTGTAGTATTTTTTTTAACCTACCAATTAAAAATATTCCACTCCACATATAAAGTCACTTTAAGAAATCTGAAATTATGTAATATCAATCACCTGACCCTAAACTTGTATTATGCTTGTTATCTTTTTTTTGTTTAATACTCCATCTCTGCTCTTTACTGGAAATAACAGAAGAAAGTATAAATGTTTTAAACTATGCAAAAGAAGGGGGAGGATATAGTACACGGGGGAACAAGAAGGAGAAAAATCTGGGAACAGGAGTATAACAACAAATAAGTGAAATATATCAAAGGTGAATGAAGGAAACAATGTCACAGGATCATAAATAACCCTGATCTGGTTTTGGTGAGCCTTATATCACAGCTATTTGCATGCAAATCAGGAGACTGGATACTCCTTTAGAAAATAAATGTTTCATTCATTACTCTATCATAAGCATGAAATAGCTTTCATTAATTCACTTAAGATTTGTATTGGTTTTCTACTATGTAGCAAGAACTTTCCCAGGTAACACCTAGCGCCTTGACCCTGCCTTCATAGATCACACAGACTTGCAAGTTTTACCGGGATAACTACTACAAATGAAAGGGTACTATCAAAGGGAACAGTGTGGGGATCGCAGGACATTTGACAATTTGAGCCACGTTTGGAAGGACAATGCTAGTGAACAGGTGAAGCTGTGGAGGAAAGAATGTTAAAGATCATGAACACAGCATAAGTAAAGGCCTTACAGCTAAAAAGACCACAGTGCTTTCGAGAAACTGGAAGGTGGTGAGTGTGGCAAAAGCCTGGGAAGCGAGGTGAGGGGTGGCAACCCAGAGGCTTCGGACACAGGTGCAGGAGGAACGTCACGCCCTGCCAGAACGCTGAAGCTTTTTATCTTTGTCCCAAGAGCAAATGAAAGCCAGTAAATCAATTTAAGCAGGATCGTCAAAAAGCATACTTGCAATTTTAACACAATTTTAATACGATCACTCTAAGAGAAAAACGAGAAGAGGAATTAAACTATCAAAGATATTTGGGAGTGGCCAGAGGAAGGGCAGGGCACCTAAGAGATGCTTTTGTTTCTCTAGGGTGTCGAAGGACAAGACGCTCTAAGAGTAACAAGACCGCAGAATTCACAGCAAGCACCAGGCTAACACTGCTGTGGGCAATTCGACCAAACTTCCAGAGGTTGTTCAATCTGAAAAGGAGGCAGATGCTATAGACTCTACAACTTCCCATTAACAATGAAAAACGTGTTCATTGGACATCGAAATAAACAATCGCTGTGTAAAGCAGACTTACCATGTTTTGTGCTCGTGGCTAAAACTTTATAGGGTGTTAATTTCAAATCTAGATTTTCTTTCCGTAGAAGCTTTGGATCAAAAGACAAAATATATTAACTAAAGGGAAAGACTGTTATGAAACAATTTTATAGACATTTATTATAGCAGCTTAAGAGATTAAGGAAGTGAACCTAAATTAAGGTTTAACTAAGTTATTTAGTTAATTCCCATCATCAAAATATATTTATGAAGCACTTACTGATGCCAAATTTTTATCTTACTCTAAATCACTGTCAGTAGTTCTCAATGAACAGTAGAGTTCCTCCTACTAATCTACCCAGTTTTTCCCTACATATAAAGTATTTTATAAGTAGTTTAGACTCCTAAAAAAAGAAATAAGAGCAAATATATTCCTTTAAAATCCAGGGACAGGGATGGATTTAAAAAAGAAAATTCAGTTGACTACGAGGAGAGAAATTACTAGATACAACACTGAGAAAACTTCATTGGGAAAAAGTTTTTATGGAAAGAAACACATGCTGTTTCGTCTTATACTCATCACAAAAGCCACTCTGCAGTGTATAAAAACAACCAAATATGGTCAAGGTCAAGTGGAGACTGCTGGGCTTTCTGTGTTGTACCTGAAGGTAACAAACATGCCCTGTGTCCACATACAGTGTATGCACTGAACCACAGTTTTCTAAAATTAAATACCATTCCGCACCAACATAAGGTTACGTTTACCTTGTCCATGAGTGAAATGATCTGAAGAATAAGTTGATCTTGGCGTAAGTCGTCCCCATGCTTAAATATAACTGGGTATTTGCCTCCATCTTCTGTCTTAAAGAATAACTGCGCGGGCATAAGGGCACTCTGGAAATAAATATATTGTTTTATTTGAATCTGGATATAAACGAATGTATGAACACTTGCTATACACAGAATACAACGCTGACACGTAAGAAAGACAAACGGTAACGGGGGCCTGAGAAACAAGGTGGGTTGGCAGCAAGACGCACTGGGGCACCCTGGAGAAAGCAGTGGCCTAGCTAACAGTCGGGTACGGGCCCGAGGGGCCGGAGTCGGAGTCGGCCGGGGCCAGGAATGCAGGCTCGCCCAGAGCTGGCTGACCTTGCACACGTCCTCTAACCTGGCCCCTCTGCAGAGCTGCTAAGGGAGGTTAAAACTGGAGAGGTTCAAGAGTGTGGCACCGCGCCGGACAGAGCGCAGACATTCTGCACGTGTTCCCACGATGACCTGTATTATCAGACGCACTGCAGTAACCGAGGTGCAACAGGACAGCTCGAAAACGCGCCTGATAAAGAGTCAAGAGCCCTGGCTTCTCATGGCAGGTGTACGACCGGCTCCGCAGCTTCGAGACTTCAATTACTCTATTACAAAGTGAAGGGAGACCTCGAGTGCCTTTATCTTTTATTCAGGCATAACTACATGTTTTCTCCCGAGTCTTTCCCTTAATTAGATGAATCTGGCTTAGTTTAGGGGCATGTTTAAAAATCAGCATATAATTAAATTCTCTTTAGAAACAAAAACTCATATAGAATAGCACCCTGAAACTACCACTTAGGAGGTAAAGGTTCCAAAAACTGTTTTGAGAAACATGCCCTATTGGTTTTGATTACTGTGAAGAAATTATGTATGATAGAAACTTGGAGAAATTTATAATAATCAAAATAAAAGAAATGAGTCTGACAAATAACAAAAACAAATGATAAGAACCTTAATTTACACAGGCCACGAGGAATAACAGCACAAAGTGTCACTCAGAGGAATGAAGAAATGTGTGACGAAGCGTTTACCATAAAATGTTACTGACAGAATCAAAGTGGTAGGCACACGGTTATTTACTGAACCAGAAATTATTTCCATTTTATTGTAAGTTTAAAAACTTTCTTACATAATACTGGAGGAAAAGGCATAAAAAATGCTTTAAAAATATATGTTTTGAACATATAACCTCTAGTGAATTGAAACTCTGAATTTCAAATTATCTTAAATCTGGGGTATTCTTTTATCACCTAAGGCAAAAATGTATTTTATAAATTACGTTGGGCTCTAGTTTACAAAAGGTCAAGAAGAATTAACTGGAAGTGATCTTCCTCAAGATAAATAGGAGGCAAGAGGAGCGTTGTAGTAATTTCCCTTTTCAGATTCAGATCTGATTCTGAAATTTAGATCTCACTTGAATCTAAGCAAGCAGATGACAGCCACAGGATAAGCGATACTACTCCCAGTTCCTTACGGGGTTCACTCTGCATGAAGATTGGCTCTTAAGCTAAGGTCTACAAAATACTCTTCAAAAATACCAAACGCTGGGTCCATAACCTTTTCAGCTCTAAGGGCACATAAAAGGACAGTAAGAATCCACGGGTGCCCGTGAATTGTGTGCAGAAAGTGCAGGGTGCGCAAGCCTATGGGTGATTCCCTAACGTACACAAGGTCTTCATTACACAAAATGATTAAGCATCACAAGCGAGAACCATTAACCCTAAACTTTAACTCAGGATTTTCAAGAATGTTGAAATATTTTGCCTTTAAACACAGCCTTAAAGAAATCTGAACCATTTCATTTTTAATTTTTTTTTAAATTTATCGATTGATTTTAAAGAGAGAGGAAGGGGAGAGGGAGGGAGAGGGGATGAGAGACGAGATAGAGAAACATCAGATTGTTGTTGCACTTATTTATGATTTCACTGATTCATTCTTGTGTGTGCCCTGACGGGGGAATGAACCCGCAACCTGGGCGTATCAGGACAACGCTCCGACCAACTGAGCTACCGACCAGGAATGAATGACTTCTTACTGTCACGGCGCCCCTTTTCATAAATCTAAGCTGTTGTTCTATGAGCCCTTTCTTGTCTAACGCAAAGTAACATCTCAGTGCAACTTACGTCGCCCCCCCCAGAATAACAAAACCTAGAACACCATCTCTCACAGAGACCTTGCATCACGACGCCCAGCAGACGACTGTGCTTCACAGGTAACAATGCTCCCTTCTTGGGCTCAACTGGAGAAGAAAGCTGCCATCCGCTGGCTGTTTTTAACTGCCCCAGCGGTTGCTGGCCAAAAGAAATGCCTAGCATGCTCTTAAGGACTAAAGAGAATTACTGTACTGCTTTAAAATATTTAGGGAAATTTTAAGTCATAGGAACAGAGAGGATGAGAAATGTTAAGAAGGTTAACTGGTCTCATATTTAAGATGTGAACTTAGGAACTAAATGTGTAATGTAATTTTTTTCAACTTAACTTCAAAAAAAAGCTCACATGCAAAAAAGTAGGTGTGGCTCTGATTAACAGATGGTTTAAAAAAAATTAAAGATTAAAACAACCCAGATATATAAAAATGTTTTGTGTATTTCATACTTTAATGCCTACTGGTGATACACGATCTTAAATCAAAATAAAGGGTACCTTTTTTATTTCTAGCCTTTACTAAATCAAATAAAATTACAGATATTACCTGCAATGTAATAACTTTCAGAGTAGTGTGTCTGTTCCAGCTTTGAAGAACAAGGTCTCAATCACAGACTTTGTTAAAGATCCATCACAATTACCTTGAAGAGTGTAGCTGTTTCTGGGATTATTCCTCTAATTTTCACCTGCGGTTCTAAAGGCAACGGAATAACTTCCATATCTGACAAGTTCATCTTTTCACTGTCTCCAAGCAATGCCTGTAGTCTCTCATTCTAGGGGAACAAGTCAGAAAGGATTAATTAGGTTAAAATAAAAAGTAGTTTATAAAACACAGTAAAGACATAAAGACTGATTCCGTTAACTTAAAAGTATCTGCAAAGCACCACAAAAAATAGTGCAAAGTAACACAAAGCAGACGCCGTATACGTGAGACACAAGCACTGACAACCCAGCAGACAGCAGCAGCAGCGCGCTTTAAAAGGAGGAACCCTTTGACTCTGAAGAGCTGGACTCCCACAAGGTTAGGAAATACATTTCTCCTGCTGCAGCCAAGTGTCAGGAATAGACTCAAGCCAGACTTAAATATTCGATTTCTGTTTGCAAAGGATTTGTGAAGCCACAAAGAGAAACTAATTTCATTTGAAGCTTAATTTTTCCATGATCAAATATCAAGCAAAAACTTGGACCCTACCTTTTACTGTTCACTGACTCTGATCAAACTTTTCCTAAGGTATCATCATTTATTTTCTTCAGCTCACACACATATTGCATTGAGCCAAGGTTTCAAGTTACAGTGAACTAACTTGGTCATTTAGCAACATCTATCATATTTAGACCAAGCCCTGCCATTCAATTTCAAAAGAACAATCTATTTCCCTTGAATGCTGTGAGAGTCAAGCATTCTTTGAACGGTGAGCTTGTTCTTAAGGGGAAAACTTGACCTGTCAGTCCCAGCAGCACAGAACACTCCACTGGAAAACTACTAAAAGGGTGCACACCTCAAGGGAGAGAACTCCGGAAGCAGCGAGATGGAAGTTCCGAAAAATGTTTCAAGGGCCATCAAGACACAAAATTAAATTCTTTCCCTTTAGTAATACCCCAATTCTCCTGTTGAATCATGGAGAGTTAAAGTCAACTGAAGACTGGTATAAATTCCTACATATCCCCTACCAAAATCAATCAGTAAATCTTCCTAACCAAATGTACCAACATATATATGTGTGTGTGTGTGTGTGTGTGTATATATATATATATATATATATATATATATATATACACACTAGCATTAAAGTAACATCAACTAATCTGAATTTCCAATGATACTATCATAACTAATTTCTAGTTGGTGTGCTAATAAACAATAAAATAACCAAAAATCAGATAATACGAGAAGGGGGAGAAATCCAGCCGGGCCACCTCCACCGCTACGAGCCCGGGGGTGCAAGCCACCACCGTTTCTCATGTCTCCTCCTGCAACGGCCTCCTGACTGCTCCTCTTCTTCACCCTCTGCCTCGTACAGCTTCTTGTCAAACAGACCAGAGCGCTGCTGCTACGAGAGTCAAGCACATCACTCTTCTGTCCAAACCTTCCACAGCTTCCGTTCGTACTGAATGTTTAAGTAAAGTCCTTATAATGGCTTTCACGGATCTGCTCCATCCGCCTCCCTAGTATTTCTGTCCTCTGTCCTCATCGCCCACTACTCTTCCCTGTCCCCTTTTTGCTCTAAAAACATTGGGCTTCTTCCTGTGTCTCAAACATGTTCCCCTTGTTCCCACACCAGAGCCCCTGTCCCCGCTGCTCCTCTAGCTGGGAGTGTCTTCTCTAGATATTTACACGCTTGTTCCCTCACCTGCTTCAGGTCTTTGTTCAAATGCCGACTTCTCAGTGCAGCCTTCCCTGATCCTTCTACTGAGAAGAACCCAGCCCTTCCCATCCCTGTTTCCTGCTTTCTTTTTCTCCATAGCACACAAAGTTATATGTAGCATACTATATATTTTACTTCTTTGTTTTGTTTACTTTTTCCTCCAAGAGGAATGTAAGCTCCTTTAGGGTAGGGACTTTTATATTTATTGCTGTAACCCCAGAACCCAGAAAAGTGGTTGGCTTGTAGTAGGCATGCAATACATTTTTGTAGAACAAATAAATGCCTATCACTTTCTAAAGCATGACTAAGTAAAAAGAGACTACTTGGCAAGCATAATAAAAGCTTCACCTTTTAATAACCATCAGTGGAACATACTTTTTTTTCCCTTTTTAAAGATTTTGTTTATTTATTTTTATAGAGAGGGGAAGGGAGAGAGAAAGAGAAGGAGAGAAACATTAGTGTGTGGTTGCCCCCAGCGTGCCCCCTACTGGGGACCTGGCCTACAACTCAGGCATGTGCCCTGACTGGGAATCGAACCAGCGACCCTTTGGTTTGCAGACTGGCGCTCAATCCACTGAGCCACGCCAGCCAGGCATCCGTGGAACATACATTTTTATTAGAACTCAAAACGTCTACCCAGAGACCTTTTCTAACAAGAGTTTTTCCTAAACTAGAGGTCCAGATAGAAAGAAGACAGCAAGGACAGTATCATTTGTTTTACCCATTTGACACATAAAAACATGTTTCTCTTTATCCTGTTTTCTGCCCCCTAAGCTGTCAGCACTCTCCCACGCGCATATCGCACCTAGCAGCTCACTTCAGTCCTGGCCCCCACCTTTGAGCCTCTGACTCAATGTTCCTGCTTTCCCTCCTCCACGCTCCCCGCACAGCCTGGAGAACAACAGTAACACGTACTTGTTGTTTAACCAAGGGCACTGAGAAAGGCCTGTCTCTTACGGGATTGGGTAAAGAGAAGGTATCAAGTGAGGCCTTCATATAATTTAGGCTATTGGTCAGGGAAAAAACGACATATGAAGAAGAGATACTCATCCGTTCTCATCAAGCAGAAACCTCACTGTTGAGAGAAAGATCAACATACTGGCCACGGAAACAGGTTCAAAGCCAATGCTGTTCCACCTAGTCACTTTGGACCTTCATTTTTACTGAAGGATTTCAATCTAAATGACCCCTAGAGGTCCTTTCCATGTCAAATGGACTCTACTCTAGGATGCCAAGACTCTAAAATAAGAGCCAATTAAAACACTGTAGATAAAAATATGGACTCAGAGGTCTGGGTACCAATCCCAATGCCCACATTGCTAAGGACACTGGACAAGTTAACTTAACCTCTCTATTCCTACTCGTCCTTTCAATTGGGATAACAACACCTACCTTACAGGGATGCTGTGATGATTAAATCAATATACAGAAACACATAATAAAACAGAATCTCATACATAATCAGTATTAAGTGTTCCTATTTCTAAAATGATGTAAGATTTTGATAAAAGGTATCAATCCAAAAGGAAAGTACCAAAACTCAGAATTTTATGAAACCAAGACATTATTAGTCATGAACTGAAAGCAAAGCCCACAGGTTTACCTTCTTCTTACGATTTCCGCTCTCACGCTGCACCGCCTTCATTAGATGCACCAGCCTATCTACAAATGTCTGCTGTGCAGCCAGCAAAGAACGCATCACTCTGACAGACTTATCACCCTGAAGGGATCCAACGGAAAGGAAAATTAGTTGCATGCAGCATACTGATCAGGGTCTCTTTAATAGCATGGGCAATCTTTATTTATTCTAATAGTTTCAAACTTCAATACGAACTGTAATTGAAAAAGATTAATTATCTTGATTCAGAGATAATGAGAAACCTGTTATCTTAGTTAAATACCACCAACTCTTCCTGTTATCTTAAAATACAACCAACTCTTCTATAGTTGAAATATTATCTGCGTCTTCAGCAAATACCAGAGTCTATCAAAAACAGCACTTTTTTTTCACATATAACCATGTGACAAGATAGAATTCATTCACCTAAAATGCATTCACTCAGTGATTCAATAAATATCCGGACACCTATGTCTTCAGAAATGTGCTAAGGATATGGAAGAAACAATATTATCTTCAAGGATCAAAAATCTACCCAAAAAGGGTAAAGTCATCAAATAGCAACATATTGCATGCTTGCTTATTAAAAGTCATAAGAACAAAATGCTATAAAGACTTAGGTTAGAGATTCCTAGTTCATAAAGTATTATAAAATACCTTTTCTCACTTAATGTTTCAATATTTGCAGCTGGGCAAATATTAGCATCCTCATTTTGAAGATGAGAAAGTTTGAGTTCAGAGGAACTGAGATTTCTTCACAGTGTTAACAGGACTGAGGATTAGAAAGGAGGACCAACTGCTTATTTGCTAATTAGTTTGATGTAGAGACAATCTGAGCTCTGAGAACTACATAAAAGTTTAGTCTCCAAGAGTTCAAAAAGAGGTAATTTAAATATTTAATAACATGAAGCATGAAACAAAGATAAAAGATGCTGTGAAGTAAAATATTTCCATAAACCACAGATTAATGTGAGTTTTCTTTTCATTGTCCACGCACCCTCTGCTGGCTGAACTGTGACATTGCTTTAAAAGTAACAAACACCAAGCGAAAAATGGCTTTACATATCTCTAAAAATTGTTTAATAAAGAAAAATATGTTATACACAAAGTATCTGCAATAGGACCATTATCTGCAATGAAAACACTGCCAAATGCTAGGAATGTACCTAGTTTTGAAAATAAAAATAGTAAACAGAAATAGAAATAAAAAGGCAAAGCTTTAAGGTATTTTTGTTCCACATATAAACTTACTTCATTAAATCAGGGATCAACAAACTTTCCTTAAAAGGCCAACAAATAAATTCTTTAGTCCTGCTGACCTTTCCGGTCCAACCATTCAACTGCTAGTGTGGAGCAAAACTGGCCATAAACAATACGAAAACAAAAAGCACAACTAGGTTCCAGTAACACTTTACTTATCAACACTGAAATCTGAATTTTACATAATTTTCCTCTATCACAACAAAATACTATTTTTCTTTTGACTTTTTTCAACCATTTGAAAATATACAAAAAACATCTTTAGCTCGAGGACATATCCAAACAGGCAACAGGCTGCGTCTGGTCCAGGCACGGTTTGTCAACCCCCACACTGAGTCAGTACCTTCAACAGAGCTTGGCTGAACCGTCTCATGACGTTCAAGTACATCTCATGGGTCTTTGGGTCTCTCTGCTGAGTGTCTTGGTCTTCACATTCCACTATCACATACCTTCAAGTAATTAAACGGGAGCCATGAGATATGTTTGTTATCATCACTCTTTCAAAAGCCGAAATGTAAGAAACAACACATACAACTATCTATAAAAGGTAAATTAGTAACAGGGATGTTTTAATTTGTACACTATCCTAGATTTTCTAAAATTTTGGTATCAAAACATTTTCTCCTATTTCTTTATAAAGTACATACGGAATTAACTTTCAACTGGTGTGACACAAGGAAGTTTAAAACATGCAATACCTGGCTATTTGGTCAGGGGTGCTGACCTCTTTTCCCTTAGATTGTCAAATAAAAATACGGTAACAGCCAACACAACAGCAGTCATCTGGTGTGAATGAAAATCAAAATTATACCTATTTTTTGTCCCATCAGCAAAAAATATATTTTCTGGTGTGCTGCAGAATTGTAGTAATTAGTTTATGTGTGCCACAAGATTGAAAGAGGTTGAGAATCACTGACACAGAGCCTCAGCAGCTTCGGAAACCATCTAAGCTCACACATCTACCAAGTAACTCAATACCAAGAATATTTTCACAATCCATGTTATTCTTTTGGAATTATTTAAGGCTCTCATTCTGAAAACCATCTGAAGATATTTCCTTCATCAATATTTTTCTAAAAGATGAATAAAATTTGAAATTGATTTTTCCTTTCCCATCCAATCTCCCTATTGGATCCCAAGAATCTATAAATAACCTTAAATTTTTCTATCATAATAACATCATTCTCCTAGAGAGATAAAGATATTTTAAATGTTAAACCTAAACTGCTTATACTATTATACAATCATAAAAGCAATGATCTAGATTACATTTTAGAGTTCCTCTAATCCAGTGTTTGTTTGTTTTTTTTCTTTAAGTATAGTCAACATACTGTACAATAGTAGTTTCAGGTGTACAGCATAGCAATTCAACAAAGTGATCACAACAATTCTAGTAGCATGCCACCATACACTACTGCAATATTAATGCCTATATTCCCTGTGCTGAACAGTGCGTCCCCATGACACTTATAACTGGACATCTGTTACCTTGTAATCCCCCTCACCTGTTTCACCCACCCTTCCATCCTCTTCCCCTCTGTCAATCATCAGCGTGTTCTCTGTATCTATGAGTTTGTTTTGCTTGCTCACTTGTTTTGACCTTCGGATTTCACATATAAGTGAAATCATATGGTATCTGTCTTTCTTTGACTTATTTCACCTAGCATAACACTCTCTAAGTCAGTGGTTGCCAACGTTGTTGGCACCAGGGACTGGTTTTTCCATGGACAGGGGTCGGAGGGGCGGGGCAGGCAGGAGATGGAGCTGAGGCATGAGTGGGGGGGTCAGGAGGTGGAGCCGCTCAGGCATGCTTCAATTGCTCCCTGCCTCTCACTTCCTGCTGTGTGGGCTGGGGTTGGGGGACAGGAGTGGGCAGAGACAGGGGGAGGCACTCAGACGAGCTTCCCTGGAGGCCAGGTTCCTAACAGTCCACAGAAAGGTACTGGTCCTCGGACTGAGGGTTGGGGACCCCTGCTATAAATCTATC
Organism: Micronycteris hirsuta; assembly: GCA_004026765.1. Lineage (NCBI taxonomy): Eukaryota > Metazoa > Chordata > Mammalia > Chiroptera > Phyllostomidae > Micronycteris > Micronycteris hirsuta. The sequence continues at coordinate 29,520 of PVJI01014682.1, forward strand.
CATGTTGTTGCAAATGGAAAGATTCATTCTTTTTTGTGGCTGAGTAATAATCCATTGTGTCTCTATCTCTGTCTCTATAGACACACCACAACTTCTGGATCCATTCATCTGTTGAACATCTCGGCTGCTTCCATATCTTAGCTATTATAAATAATGTATTGAACATAGGGGTGCATATATCTTTTCGAATTAGTGTTTTTGATTTTGGATAAATGCCCAGAAGTGAAATTGCTGGATCACATGGTAGTTCTAGTTTTAATTTTTTGACAAACCTGCACAGTTTCCCATAGTGGCTGCACCAATTTACAATCCTGCTGATAGTGCTCAGGGGTTCCCATCACAACTTTGCACACACAGCCATATACATGCACACAGGTCCATAACACGAAATAAGTTTCACTTTTTTTTTCTTTAAATGACAAATGCTAGACTGTGAACCTTTACATTGATCTCCATGGATTATAATGTTCGAGGTCTTTCCAGAAAGTATCCAGCCATGCATTATGGAAAAGACATTTATTGAAGAAGATATGAGATACAAGAAACATTGCACACAGGACTATGACACCTCAGTCCCCTACAAAGTTATGACCTTCTTGAGGAAATCTGGTTCATTGGTAGCAGTTTGAATCATGTCATTAGCAATTAAAGTATGATGTTCCTTCTGCTTTGGTAGCAGAAGCTGCAACATAAATTTTGCCATGACACGTTTCATGCCAAGATCCTGCTAACAAAATCTTGGGCATAATAGTTTGTGGAATTGCCAGATGAGCTTTTAATTCTCACGCTGTTGGTCACTGATTTTTGTTGACTGCATTTTGCTGAATGTTGATTTTGTACACATTCAACACTCTCAGGTGCTCTGCCTCTTGCAGGCCTTCCAGAACATGGGTCACTTTCAACAGATTCTCGACCACCTTTGACATGTTTATGCCATGTTTTTATTTGCATTGCACTCACTGCATTGTCCCCAAAATCCTTCTAAATCATCTGAATAGTTTCCACAGAGGAATGTTCAAACTTAATGCAAAATTTGATGCAGATTTGTTGCTTTACTAGCTCAGTCATTTTGAATGTGATGGCCACACAGTACACACACTCACTTAACAGCAGCTACTACCCCACTGATTAGTACAGTGAAGTTGTCATTGTTCACACATGCGCATTCCAGTCCACCCTCCTTGGCTGCCAGGTTACATCGATGTCGTGCAAACTGTCTTTATTTTCATCAATAACTTTATTGATTTGGATATTTAGAGCATATCGGCTATCTCCCCCTATTGACTTCTAGTGGGTAGAGGCCAGGGGTGCTGCTAAATATCTTCCAATGCCTAAGGCAACCCCGCGGCAAAGAATTACTTGGCCAAAATGTCAATAGTACCACAAAACTTCGCAAACCACTTTTGACTTGTTGGATCAGTCACAGCACCTTCTCCATACACTGCTCAAATCTTTGTGTTTCTGTTGCATTTTTACCTTTCTTGAAATATTAAAGCATAATACACTGAAAATGTTTGTATCTTCTTCCATCTTTAATATTAAAATGGCCGTACAAAAATTTACCAATTTATCTTCTTTACTGCACTCTGATATTATAGCTGTCACCATACAATCTAACAAAATTGTTTCAAAAGAAGTTAAAGACAACTAAGTGCTTCTAAAGCCATAGTTTGGAAAAGACGAAACAAACTTTTTGGCCAAACCCACAGTTTGAAAATCACAGATCTAGAACAACTTGCTTGTTTTATTAACAGTGAAACTTAGAGAAGTTGTGTCTTGCCCATGGTGGTGCAATTAGTTAGTTTAGAGCTAAAATCAGAACACAGGAGTCTGGGCCTCCAGGTCAGAATTCGTTCTGCTCTACAAAGCTTACTCTCGTCACACTGTTTTATTTTAAAGGCCACATGAAACTTTTCAACTTGTTCACTGACAGTGGTTCACAAATCTCAAGTCACAGCCACCTATTTCCTTTGTACTATTTCTGGGAAAAAGTGTATTTGGCCATGTAGAAGGTAAATTTCATGAGAGCTGAGGGCTTACCTGTCTTGTTCACATTATACCCAACACTTCCATGCCTGGCTCATAATATTCGATATATTATTGTTGACTGAATAACTGACTCCAATCTTATGGATTTAACCACTATCTCAAAGTTGATAATTTTCAAATATGAATATATATTCCTTTTAACACACCTACGGTTTAATTTTGCATTTTGTTAGGCAGTCTGCTTCTACATTCACCTACCCTAATTTTCAAGCAGCAGGCCCTTTTTCAAAGGCATTGCTTGTCATTTGTGAACAAATCTGTGTAAAACTGAAGCTATCGCACTAAATGAGTTATTTTTCTATCCCTACTGAAGATACTACGAATATTCCAGGCCTCTGGGCTGGAAATTCTCATGTAGCAGGATGTGTAAATGCAAGTTTTCTCAAAGGTCAGGTGGAAACATAAACGTGTGAATCACCTGAATATAAGAAAAGAGAACTGAGGTTGTAAACAAAGCAGAGAACCCAAGTTCTATCTAACACCGCCACTGACGCTTTGTGTTTAATTTGTGGTCTGCGCGTCGAGAGCCAAACCTAGCCCACACTCCCCCACCTACCCTCCACCTCTCATCGGGCCTGTCGGCTTCTTCCCACAAAACGCCTCTTACAATGGTTCTGTACTAGCCAGCCCCATCTGGATTCCACCAGCAGATATCCCTTACCTGGCCTCTTCAACTCCAGAAAGAAACCTCCTAATTGCCCAATACAATCACTCTAAATTTTTCTCTTTTAAACTACCTTTATCATGTCCCACTTATATTAACAGAAACATCAACAGTTCCCTCTTTTCCACTATTTTAAAAGTTTCTGGCCCAAACCCCTAGCTCATACTTGCTCCACACCCAGGTGCACGCATTCCCACTCCAGTCGGGTCAACCCTCTAACAGCCACGTGCTTCTGGTCGCACTGAGGTGCTGCCCAGAGCACCTTCCGATCCCCACCGATGCACGCTCGGCCCATCCTTCCAACATGTCCGTCTCCTTCAGGACGTCTTCACGAGTCTCAGCCACTCCCTTCTCTTCCTGGAACAGGCACAGCCTTTCACACACCGTGTGCTGGTCACTGGATCTTACTTATCACTGTTTGACAGAACGAGTTCCCAGAGTTTTATAACCTCGAATTCTCTGTAAAGTGGTGAGAGGAACTACACACGGCACGATATCCACCACATCGTGTTCCCAGCAGGAGTTCTAAACCCCAAACTCAGGAAGGCACTCTTGAATCAAGAAATTCTAGAGTCACAGGATATATATGACTAGTTAAAATAAAAGCAATTACAATTAAATTAAATTAAAAATTCAGTTTCTCAGTCATACGATATACATTTCAATCGCTCAGGGAACATATATGCAACATTGTAAATTATTTCCAACACTGCAGAAAGTTTTATCGGACAGCTCTGTGCTAGGTGAATAAGCTAAGAACAGTTAAGATAAACTTGCATTTCCTATTCACAACATTCCATGATGTTTGGTCATTTCAGGACACCACCTAAGAATGTCAAACAGACAGTAATTCTAAACTATAAAACTGTCAATATGGCCCTATTCAAATCCAATCTATACCCTTCTCCCTTTAAAATCCTTGACTGTCTGTATGACCTCACTACCTTTATTGTATTTCCCTGTGTGTTTATGCAACAAACTTATTTCCAAATGAGCAACACAGGCGGCAACATTGCACAGGCTCCCTCACTCTGTTCAGGTTTTCCCGACCACCAGGTAAAGACAATGGCTAGAGAGTCTGAGTGACTGAGGTACAGACCGATGCTCATGATACAGGTTTAAGTATCCAACACTCTCAAGATCACTGAAGCCAACATTCTGTGGCAAAGAGAAAGTCCATATAAAATAAACATTGCAGTGCCATTTCCAAATATGAAGGAAAAATTTAAATCGAGACTAGAAAATGTGGATTTGAATAATTTCTGAATTCTCTGTGCAGAGCTGTAAGGTAGATTCCACACAGCACCCCAAGGTATTCCCTTGACACCTGTCACCTTCAGGTGGAAAGGCCCACAAAACCGTCTGGCACCCACTGTAAGCTGATATCAGTGGGCTACCTGTTTCCTGGCAATTTTGTTTTGTGGGGTCAATAAACTTTATTACCTTGAAAGGTCGTAAAAGTTATTGAAAAACATGTCAAAGCATCCAAAGTTTACTTTTAATTTCAACACGCTGGAACAGCTGTAAAAATAAAGCACTGAAACGATTTATAGATCCGGATGCCCAACACTTTACAGATCGGACTAACTCCCCTCTGTGGCCTAGAAGGTTGACACTATTCATTTTAAAAGGATTGTCTGCACAACAATAGGCCCCAAAGGATTCAGCTATAGCAAAAATCCCATTTGAATCACTGGTAAGGGAACAAATGAAAAAGGAAAGTCAAAACATTCAAAAGAAAACAGAACAATCAATTAAAATTTGTATCTTAATACATTTGCTGTAATAGAGTAAGCTCAGAGTGACATTTAAATTGTTCCATTGGATTAATACTATAAAGCTATTATATCAATATTCAAAGGAAGAGAATAATCATTTTAAACCAACTATTTGAACTTATTCCCCATATCCTCACTATAGTCAGTCCCCAAATCACTGCCTACCAAAGTCAGAAGTCTACATCAATAGCGTTTCCTCCTGAGTATTTCTGAGTATGTAATATGCAGACAGTAAATATGGGAAAAGCAATTACTCCTCAGAGAATAGACACAACACACTATTGCTTCAATAAATCAGAGATATAGTGGAGAAGCACAAATCAAATCTAAGTTTGATGGAATGTTTATAAGACTGGGAGCTGGGGTTGCACTTTGTTTATTATCTACAAAGAAAACAAATTGGCCTTTCTGAACTGAAACTGTTGCCTTGTTAGAAATTGCTCATCTATTAGATTTCCTACCGTTCAGTTGTTTTCAGAATGGTTTGAAAACTCTTCCTACTTGAAATAAGAGATCAAAGATTCTCTCACAGCTTATTTTGTGTCTTACAGTGAAATCGGCTCTACAGTCAAATCTAAAGAATACATAATTTTAAAACACCATAGATCAGTGCAGCCACACTCTAGACTATAAATTCTGAGCCAGAAAATATTTTTCCATGAAAATTGCAAGAAAATAAAAATACCTATAAAGAAATTCTTCGTAAATGATATAAAAATATAAAATATTAATTTAAAAATACCTAAGAGGCTTATAAGAACTTACTCAAAAGCACAAAAACATGCCCACATTTTTTTATTTCCTTTTAAATATTTACCTAGATTTGCATGAGAAAATATTTTTCATAACACTAGTGAATTGACATGCAGTTAAGAATTAAGATTGGAATATGGAGAATATTAGGAAGCAAGAGATTGCATTAAAAGGAAATAGTTGCTATTTGGTAATATGAGAATTTCTAAGTAAATATTTCCAAGTAAAAATGGTGATTAACAACTAGCCAAAACATTTTGTGGGCATATTTTCAAGGACATACTGAAATTTACTGTGAGGGAAATGTAGTTTTATGAATATTATATTAAACTGATAAAGTAAAAGCAAGAAACTATTTTTCTTCCCACTAAGACCAATAGCAAGAAAAAAAATCACAGGGCCCTGCCCTGGCTGGTATAGCTCAGTGGACTGAGCGCGGGCTGCGAACCAAGGGGTCACTGGTTCGATTCCCAGTCAGGGCACATGCCTGGGTTGCGGGCTGGGCCCCTGGTGGGGGCCATGTGAGAGGCAACCACACATTGATGTTTCTCTCTCTCTTTCTGCCTCCCTTCTCCTCTTCCTAAAAAATAAACCAATCAATCAATCAATCTCAGGGCCCCAAGCATGTAAAAATGACAGATTTAGTTAAGATAACTGATAGCAGTTTTATTATTTGCAAGAGAACCATAAAGGCTGAAACTAAGCAATTATTTATTGTTTATGTAAATCATGGACACCCGTGTTTGTAAAGAGCCCTTTAATTCAGTTACACATTCGTTGGCTACCCGGGCAGTATCCATGGTAATATTAGGTCTGGAAAGAGGGAGAATGAAGTTAAGGTTTAATTCGATCAACTGAACAGTTTTTTAAAAATCAGCATAAAACAAGAGAGTATTTTTAAAAATTCTGTCATTGAGCTCAAAATGCCTCATTTTTCTTAAAAAATAATGAGCTTTCAGAATGAGTATTCATTTGTACTGTTTAGGTAAACATAGTAAATTGAGCAGTCAGTCTAGACCAGAGATCACTTCAACAGTTAAAAAATATCAAGTATATCAAGAAGTTTTTAACATTCTCTCAGACACACAGAAGGCTCCCGGTGGGCTGAGCCAGCGGGCTTGTCCCTATTTGCTCGGTAGAACTGGGTAAGGCTTCCTTGTCATAGTGTTTAATCCTACTGCTGGTTTTTGTAATTGAACTAAAATATCTCATTGTGGCTTAAGTTTCTGGTCCTTTACAATTCAGAATTCTATGACAGATAAAGGGAACCATGCTTCATATTCATTGTGTCTCAAACAGTCAATTGGCCTCCCTGTGCCTTAGTTTCTTTCCTTCAACGGAGGAGACCTGTAAAATACAGGTATTTATGCTTGCCTTATTTAACTGCGCAGGGACAAATGAGAAAAGGTCACTGAAAATACTCTTTAAATGGCAAAGTACTACATAAATGATCTAATCCTAATGCAGGCAATTTTTTTTTTCCCGCTTGTGCAGGTAATTTATTTCAGTTGTTTGCCTTCACATCCTATTACACCTAGAGGTTACTTTATTAAGCAGCAAAAGAATTTCACATCACTCAAATTTAGCTCAAATCAAAGCATAAGACTACTCTAGACAACAGGGAGGCAGTAGGCAAGCCCAGTGCTTTCAAACTTGCCCTGCTCTGCCTCTGGGTGTGCTGGACTCCTCTGTTCCCACAACTCAGGCTACTGTCACTTGAAAGAAGTTAGACTTAACGGCTGGCAGGTCCCAAGGCTTCCTTAGTGACAGTTACAACTTCCCTTGCCAAACAGTAGCCACGTGCAAGAAACAAAATCCTCCATCACACATGCGAGTGCAACCCAGGTCTGGTCCCACAGCCTGGCCATGTCAGATGGAAAACTGCAATCCGAGCAGGGTATCCTACATCCATTTTATTCCCATCCCTGTTGAAGAGAATGGAACAGACAGAAAAGAGCCAACTATTTCTAAAAGACACAGTGCTGGGTGTGCGGGAACCATGATGCCCTGATGCTGATGTCAGAGCAGAGCAGCGCTACCTAACACTCTGGCTTGGACTGCCCTGAGGGATGTTAAAGGGACTCAAATTCATGTGGGGTTGTGAGAAACTAACTACACACAGGTCAGAAAGACTAACCTGGCAACAAACTGACAGCCTTGGCAGGGACAACCTCTTGTGAGTGTCAATACTTTATTTTCTGTGTAAAGATGGGAAGTTGGAAAATACACTGTATTTAAAATTTTGGTTCCCCCTCATGTTGTGTAACCCCCTCCCCCGACCCAGAGCTAATCTGTTCAAACTCAAATACTTAAAAATTACAGCAATTCAATTATTTCATGCCTCTGCCTCAGTTTCATCTATAAAATAAGTAAGTTTAAATTCCCACTCCTCATTTCTGTATGATTCCATTATTTTTGTAAATAATGTGAAATACACACTGCTAAGGGACTGTGAAGTATCAAACTGCTTACATACTACAAAAAGCAAACAGATATCAAATTGAAAAAAACCATTACTTAACCCAATTTCATCTTAGATACTGGAAAGTTAGTAAAAGGAAGAGAAACAGTGGTGCTAACAAGCATTTCCATGAACACAACTGTAAAGGAAAACAGCTAAATATATAAGGTATGATTGTTCATATCTTAATTTAAACTGACTTTATGTTTATACTGTGGGGAAAGTCCTCGAGATTGGTAAGAAAATAAACAAAAAATTATTTTCACATACCAGTATAAATAATTAGCCAGTGTTGAGTTTTTGCAGGCTCTTGATATCAAGAAGGTACAGAGATCTTGCTGAAAGAATTAAAAAAACATGTATATGTTATATTACCATCTGCAATTAACAAGGAGAAAATAGAATCTACATCTGCCCATCAGTTATCATCGGTACATCTTATGCCACAGACCTGACTCCAGGCATGCACGTATCCCTCTATCCCTCCATCAAACATTTATTCTCACCCAGGCTGTACTATCTAAGAGGCAAAGGTGTCAGGGTTCAGGGCTCCTTGTCTACTGAAAGCTTAACATTAGTGTAGAAGACAGACATGACAGAAACAGTCACAGAAATCATTTAGATTGGGAAGTCAGCAAAGGCAATGAGGATCTGATATTTAGGCAAGACCAAAATGACACTGTTTACGAAGGCCCAATGTGGCTAAACCAGAGTGGACTCTAAAGTAAAGGAGGCCGAAAAGACAGGCAAAGAACAGGGTGTGCAAGACCTTTAAGGTCAAAGTACTATGATTTTTTTTGTCCAAAGCAATGGATACTCAACAAAAAATCTTAATAGTGAGATGATCTGATTTATGTTTTATGAAAATGACTTCAGTTACAGACCTGACATCAGAAGGCTAGAAGACTGAATGGTGAAAGTGGATAAACTAGACAGATTTAAAAAAAATACATTGGAAGTATAATTACTAGGAATTGGTGATAAAGAGGAAGTAAGAAAAGAATAGAATTGGCAGTGACTCCCAAATTAATGGACTGATTCATTACATCACAGATGAAAACTGTAGGTGAGGAATGGGCTGGAGTGTGGGGAAAGGGAGTTGTATTTGAAATGACTGTCAGATACACAAGGGGCATCAAGTAAGTTGTTCATCTGGATATATGAATCTCAAACTTCAGGTGAGAGAAATGCACTAGAAATATAAATTTGCATTTATCAGTACAGCCTAGGGCAAGAGTATAAATTGAGAATGGAGGAGGACCCTGAGGAACACTAAAGTAACAAGCAGTGGAGAAAAAGTGCAGATAAAGGAAAGAGAAGGAACAGTGAAAGAGGTGAAGAGGAAAACGGGGGATGTATGGAGTCGTGTGAACCATGAGAAGAGCTAGTTTTTTTGAGGGAGTGTTTACTTTGCTGAACATTGCTGAGACAAACTGAAAACTATGCACAACCACAAATATTAAAGTCGTTTATGAGTTTAGCAAAGTAAGTTTTAATATAGTGATGGGAAGCAAAGCCAGAATGATGTGCTAAAGACTTGAAGACAGAAAGGAAGGAGAGAGTGAGGGGTACAAAGAACTCCTTGGAGAAGCCTGATCATAAAGAGAAGTAAAAAAATAGGGTGCTATTTCAAGGCACGTGGTGTCAAGGAAGAATCTGTTTTGTTTTTTCACTTCTGAATGTCTAAGATGGGAGGTATTAACACATATTTGAACACTTGTACCAGGAAAAGAAGAGAGCATATCCTTAAAGAGAATTCTATTTCTGCAGGGTAAGAAAACATAAGGAAAGGACGGGATGCAAGTTGTATCTGGAAATCTGGTGCTGAGAAATTGGGACCATCTTTACCTAACGGTTTCTACTTGTTTATATCAAGGCTGACGCAGAATTGTCATCTGGAGACTAGAAGGCAGCGCATAAAGAACAGAGTAGGAAAGGAACGAGTGAGCCACTGCAGAGCAGGGACCGGAACTCCACCAGAGAGATGTAAGATGGCAGACAGTGCTGTGCTCATGAACTTATAATGACACCGACATGCTGGCTATGTTTTCTTCAGCAGTATTCAGGCACAGAGAAATGAGGCAATTATTTGCTTTATCAAGAGTTAAGATTTAGCCAGGGGAACTGAAGGTACTAATAAAAGAATAATTAAAATAACATGGCATGGTTGCCCTGGCTGTTGTAGCTCAGTGGATTGAGCGCGGGCTGGGAACCAAAGGGTCCCGGTTCGATTCCCAGTCAGGGCACATGCCTGGGTTGCAGGCCAGGTCCCCAGTGAGGACTATATGAGGAGCAACTATACATTGCTGTTTCTCTCCCTCTCTGTCTCCCTCCCTTCCCCTCTCTCTAAAAATAACAATAAAAATCTTTAAAAAAAAAGTTAAAAAAAATAACGTGGCATGAGCAACTATACATTGCCGTTTCTCTCCCTCTCTGTCTCCCTCCCTCCCCCTCTCTCTAAAAATAATAAATAAATAAAAATCTTAAAAAAAAAGTTAAAAAAAATAACGTGGCATGGAATAAAAGCTATATTCAGAGAAAAGCAAATATTAAAGGGGGCTGATAAACAAAGAAAAGGGTAGAAATCGATGCATTGACAGTTTCAATGCAATAGTGGTACCCAGGAAAGTTAAGCTAGAGTTAGTAAGAAGCTGTTATTACAAAGCGGGTATGTCAGTACTTTCAGAGCTGGCAAGAATCTTACTTCCAATTTTAGAACTAAAACCTGAGCACTTTGGTATAAAAGTGCTACATTTAAGAGCCCCATAAGAAAACTCCTCAATTAGGAAGCCAGTATGCAATGTTGAATTCATGAATTTAACAAGTAGAATGAATGTATGTCTAAAGTTTTTCTTTGATTATATGAGAAATATACTATACTTTTACATCGTGATGTAAAATTTAAATAGAAAACGTGTTTGACACTATGTTGTTTTCATTAAAAATTATTTACATGGCATAAATAGGGAAGTCTTACATTTAAAAACAGTTGTGGAACAGGAAACACATACTGTAAAATTTTTAACTCAATTTGGATGAATAATATTTTAAAAATTTAAAACAAAAGAACGTTCCTTAGGCAAAAAATGATCTCATAATGAAGTTCAGAGATATAAAAAAATAGTGAATAAGGATACAAGTAAGTGACTCTAAATAATTATTGATGGTATATAATATTATTATCCAATTTGGGGTGTAAATAAGATAGAACTAGATCAATGAATAAAAATTACATACAGGTAGAATACAGTTTTAGAAAAGGGCAATACTGATTATGCCAGACTTAAAAGTTAAGAAAATAGATATTAACACATTTCGTACCACACAGAAATCTCTAAGACATACGCCAGGGACCGCAGGTTTTTGGGCAAACTGCACGTTAATTAAATCATCTCGTGATGTGGTCCTTAACAGATGGCTCGTGAAACATGAGAAAACTCGTGAGTGGTACGAAAAGTATTAATATATCTATGACAACCAGCAAAAGAATCGATATAGACCCCTAAGCTGGGGGTGGAGAAGGAAGGAAGAGATCCAGCCAAACACAGAAAAGAAAAAAAATAAAAAAGATATAAAAAAATTGAATGTATCACATAAGATAATGAAATAATCCAAATATAGTTCTAATCACAATAAAAACAAATGGGGTAAAAAATTCTAGTTAAAAGAGAAGAGTGTTAAATTTCATTAAAAAATAAAACCTAGTTATACGTTTTTAAGAGATAAACCTTTAAAAAAAGGCACAAAATATTGAAAGGAAAGAACTAAAAAGCATATCAGTGAATACTAATCAATACAAGCTCTATTAATATCAGACAAACCAGACTTTAAGACAATAATCATAATTAGATATAAGGAAGGGTACTAAACAGTGATGAAAGATTCATTACTTGAATGTTCCCCCCAAAATAGCCTCAAAATATTTAAAGCAAACACCAACAGAAATATAAAGAGAATTTGATCATTTTACCATCATACAAGGGGGAATTTAACCCTAATTCTTTACTGGACCAAGGCATTAAAAAAAAATCAGGAAGGGTACAGAAGCCTACTCTAGCGACACATAAACAATGATGTACTCCAAAATTGGGGAATGTGCCCTCTACTCAAGATTCCACGGAATTTATGAAAAATGACCATATTTGGGCATTAAGCTTAACGGAGTTTCTATTTTTTAATACTTGGACAGACATGCTTAGTGGTTTCTTGAAAATCCAAGAGAAACTGGGAAGGAAAGGTTAAGCAAACAAGACACTCCTCAGGTGTGGGGGAGGAGACAAGAAAGTCATCTGTAAAGATGACAAGAGGGAACTCAGCTGTGCTGGATATCACCCCGATGGCCCTAAAAGTTGCTTACAGATATCTTAAAAGTGATGTCTGCTGATGCAGTATTATCAGTCTACTCAAGGTAGGGAAAAGGGAGTGGGGGGGGGCGATTGGTGGAGGGGAGTGGAGAGGGGAAAACTGGGACAACTGTGAAAGCATAAATAACAAAGTATTTTTAATATAATAATAATTCCTACTGATGTCTTGAATAGCTTGGATTACCTGCACCCTTTAAAGAACTATTGAGCTGAGAAAAGGTAAAACAGCTTAAATGGCATAGTCACTGATATATAAACAGAAATGATCATCAGTCAAAAAAGAAATACAGTATCAGAAATATATAAAAAGTTCCCTGGCTGGTGTGGTTCAGTGGATTGAGCGCCAGCCTGTGAACTGAAGCGTCACAGGTTTGGTTCCTGGCAGGGTCCCCAATTGGGGGTTTGCAGGCAGCAACCAATCAATGTTTCTCTCCCTATCTTTCTCACTCCCTTCCTCTTCTCTAAAAAATAAATGACATCTCAAAAAAAAAAAAAAAAAAAAAAGGAATATACAAAGCCAATTTTTATTTTTAGCCAAAAGTTCTGAGTGATAGGTAGTATGCAAAACTCTTCTGAACACTGGATTTCAGAATCCAATCACTTCTTCACCATCTTCAATATAAACCACACTGGATCAAGCCACTAGTAAATCTTACCTGGATTGTTTCAGTAACTTCCAAGTAGAAGTCATTTGAGACCACGGCCTACAGGGCCCAGCATGACTGTCTCCTGCTCTTTCTCTAGTCATTCCTTTGCCATGCTCCCTTTTGCTCAGTCCACAGAGCCAGGCACACTGGCTCTGCTTCTCAAACACACTTAAGCGCTGGTCTTAGGGCCTCCATCCTCGCTGCTCGCTCTGCCTGAAATGCTCTTCCCAGATCACCACACGGCTGTTTCCTCACCTGCTTAATCTTTATAAAGATGGTACTTTCCCAGACATGCCTTTACTGACGGATCTTTTCGAAATTGCAACTAACCCCACCTCAACACTCCCTGTTATCCTTCTCTAATTAATTTTTCTCCACAGAAAATAAATATTATCTCTTCCATTATGTATAAATATTATTACCCAAACTATCATCTGCCCAAACACAAGAATGTAAGTCACATGAAGACGGAGATTATGACTATACCGTCCCCAGGACCTAGAAATAATTTCTGGTAAATAGTAACAGCTCAAAAAAGAAGTGTGAAGGAGTGAATTCACTGAATCAATTCATCAGTACCTTAGCTTTGCAAGGGCAAAACAACTAAACCAGAGCTGAATGGTTGTTTAAAGGGCTCCCCCAAGCACTCTATGATCTTGTAGTTTAAAATTCCTGTTTCGATATTTCCCATTACATCAAAAGGTTAACACGGCATGCAAACTTAGGTTAACACGGCATGCAAACTTAGGTTAACAGTTACTACTGAAAACAAGAGTCTTTCAATCATCAACAGGAACGCCTAAGTTCTGACTAAAAGTAATACATATACTGAACACATTCAAAAAATCAACTGACCTTTCTAATATCAAAATGTGTTCCAAACAGGAGTATGAAAGATTCTTCTCAAATTAGAAGCCTTAGAAATTCAACAAAATATACTAGTGGTTCTGTAAATGCAGTTCCAAATATACTTTTCGAGCAGCGCCAGCCAAATAGGCCTGTTTCACCTTAAAAGCTAGCCTATTTATCTAAAAGGATTTAATTCTTCTATGAGTTAAAAACAGTTCTGTAATGTATTAGCCTTAGAATCAAAGTCATACATTTCCACAATGTAATCAAAAACACCAACAATTACAGTAATGTTCATGGATATGTTCACAATAAATATTCTGAGTTTCTTTAATAAAATATTTAAGCCAGTTTA
>PVJI01014683.1:0-43354 GCA_004026765.1 Micronycteris hirsuta
GAGACTGGGCAGGGCTGCTTTGATTCTCTTAAAACATTACGGGAAACATGTGAGACTAGGAGGGGCTGCTCTCAGCTTATTGCATAGTCATAGAAAAGGGGCCTTGTGGAAAGGTTTAGGGGGTTTGCTTGGGACAAGCTGCTGCCACCATGTTCCCTTATTGCAAGTCTGGTGGGAATCCCTCAGAGATGACAAGAAAGGAAATTTACCTTCCCTTAAAAGAAGAAAAAAAATTCAGTAGGCATGCCTCGAGAAGTTTATACACCACCCTGTCTGGTTAGCTCAGTAGACTGAGCATCAGCCTGGGTACTGAAAAGTCATTGGTTCGATTCCCAGTGAGAGCACGTGCCTGCGTTGTGGGCCAGAGAGCACGTGCCTGTTGGCTGTGTGCAAGAGGCAACCTATCGACCTTTTTCTCACACATTGATGTTTCTCTCTCGTTCTATCTCCATCCACTCTCTAAAAAAATGAATACATAAAATCTTTTAAAAATAAAAAAAGTGCACACAGTGTAATCTATGTTGAGGAATTTTGTTGCTTTCAGAAGGTGAAAATTTCAGGCGAGGTCTCAAGGAAGATCTCAAGATAATATTCATCAGTGTTTTCAGGTGTGCCCTTCAGGGCTGCGGTCTCCACTAACTGGTCAGTACCAGGCCAGAAGTTCTAAATTGCATGAGCAGCTATATGCCAGGTGTGGAAAGGCCACCTGAAAGCAAGGCCCAGCACCTTTCATTTACTGCTAGTAACCTGGGTCTTTTTGAAACCGGAAAAGACACCGGCGTCAGGCTGCCTGTCACTACCAAAACCAATAAGCAATGGCAGTGATTGAATCTTTTTGGGCGCTTTATTCAGATGGTCGGCAATCTGAGAAGATGGTGGGCTCACACCCTAACAGACCATCTTGCGTTCTTTTTCCAGGCCAATGTTTTTATACCAGGGAATAAACAAGGTGTGGTGAGGGCTTTGAAGTTCAGGGAGAATTAGGTGGAAGAAGCTGCAACATCATGTCCTGGACAGTTAGCTGTTCCCAGGGGTGGGTAGTCATCTGTCTCTGCCTGGAACACAAAAGCCTGGATGCGTCCAGTTGTCTCCAGGCAGTAATCTTTATCAGTGCCCCAGGAGGTCAGCTATTTTCCCAGGAGCCAGGACGGGCCTTATCAGTAGTTTCTGAAACAAAAGCTTTCACACATACGTTACTTGCTAGGCTTAAAACTTTTTACCTTAAATTAAAATTTTCCAACTCTTGAGTCCCGTATCACTATGATATTATCCATAGCTGTTCAGGAAGAACCAGTCCTGTGACCACAACTCATGTCTCAGTTTAGTCTTTATGCTATCAGTACCTATTGATGAATAAGACCTTTTTTTGTGTTTCAGTATCATTCAACTACTTTTATGTTTAACTTAATTTAGTTCCTAAATTGCCTACAGCAGGAATGCTCCAGAGAGGTCCTCATGTGACTACAACTACAATGGGTTCATAAGGGCCTCTGCCATCACAGTGACTTTGTGGTATTGCTGTATTGTCTTAGTCAATAAGAAATATTGTGTATGAGTGTTCAGGAGACATTTTGATTGTTCACTACTTGTTCATTTGTAGATTTTGTGAATGTGTAATGAACTCATAAAATAAATTGAGTGGGGAAGTCCCCTACAAACCTGGCTTGGTGGACAGAAAGCTAACCACACCTGAGTGAGATGCAGGAAGAACCATGAGAGGCAGGAGGCTCTGTGAGAGATAATGAAACCAGAAAAACTGGCTTTCATGCTGCCTGTCACATACCAAACCCAATCAGCAGGGACAGGGATTGAATCTTTATGGGTGCTTTATTCAGACGGCTGGTGTTCTGAGAAGACTGCAGATTCATACCCAAGCTGACATTCTTACATTTCCTTCCAAGCCAGCCTTTTTATAACAGAGAACAAATTGCGGTGAGGGGGTTTGAAATTCAGGGAAAATTAGGTTAAAAAACTGCAGTATTCTCGCCCTGGGCAGTTAGCTGTTCCCAGGGGCAGGTGGGTCCTCTGCCTCTCCCTGGAACACAATGGCCTGGACGCCTCCACTTGTCCCCAGGAGGTGATCTTTAGCAGTGCCCCAGGAGATCCGCAGTCCCTCCCAGGAGCCAGGATGGGCCTTATCTGCAGTTCCTGAATCAATGGCTTTAACTATGCATTATCTACTAAGCTTATTAACTATTTACCTTCAACTAAATTTTCCAACTCTTGAGTCCCCTATCACTATCATACATGATTACGGTCGCCGTTGTTTGGATTATAGTGTGACCCAACCAGCGGCAAGTCAGGTCTATGAGGACTGAGATTATGTCTGTTTTCTTTCCAGTGATTAGAAGAGAGTCAAGTAGATGGTGAGCAAAGGGCTGGTGTTCTTTGATAAATGAGTAACAAATTTAATAATTTTAAAGTAAGCAATTCAGTGGAACTTACTGTAGTCACAGTGTGGTGTAGCCACCATGTCTACCTAGTACTGGAATATTTTAATCACATACAACACTGTACCCATTGAGAGATTGCTCCTGATTACCCCACGCCCTAGCTTGTGGAAAGTACCAACCTTAATTCTGTCTTTGTCCCCTCTTTGTTTTCTGTCCCATACACCCTGTGTCAGGACTCTGCCAGCTTGTACCTCTAATGCTCCTATTCATCCCAATGTCAGGAAACTTATCTGAGTCTTCAAAACATTATCCTTTCTCCCAACTCTGTGTCTTACATTCATGCTCATCCTAGTCTGGGAGAATGACACCCCCACTTCACTGCACAAACTCTAGAGTCTCTCCTTCAACAGGTAGGTCAAACCCTCATTCATATTATTCAGCTTCATTCTGACCCTCCAAAACAAACCTTCCTGTATGGCACTGTTAGGACTCCTTGTAAGCTTGAAATGCCTAACACCCGAACACCCCTCAGTCCTCACAATTTCTCATGTGACTCTGGGCAGACTCCATTCCTCCATGACTTTGTCTGTCTTCACCTCTGCTTACAGACAATTCACTTCTGGCCAGGTCCCCCAGGATCTCTCAAATATAGCAGAGGCCACCAGGAACAAGAAAGGAAATAGAACCAGAAAATAGATTTATTTCTCCTTTCCAAATTCTGGTTGCAGGCTCTTTAAGGACAGACATGTGGACTTGGTAGAAACAACAAAGAAAACAAGGAATGAGGACAGTGATGTCTGCCCTGAGCTGCACGTCACAGAGGGCTTGAGAGAGGCTCATTCAGTACATGCCCGTGGGTGGCTGACATAGCAGAGACCTGCATGTTCACTAGAGTAGTTGAGGTTAATGACAGAGTATCTTTTAGAATCTCTGTGATCTTGTTTCTTGAAGGTGCAGGGAAAATGTATGTGGAATGAGATCACTGTTGCTGGTAAGGGCGCTGTGGAATTGTGCCCTTATTTGGGTCCTCTCTCTGTCTTGATGGGTTTGCTTAAAAGCTTGTCAATTTTTTAATCTTTTGAAAGAACCAGCTCCTGGATTTATTGATCCTTTGAATTGTTCTCTTAGACACTATGTCATTTAATTCTGATCTGATCTTCATTATTTCCTTTCTTTTACTTTACCTCTCCATCAACTTGTTTCTTAAAGAAATAAGGCAGGTCTGTGTATCATATGACAAATATATGGGGATTCCAGTGCTCAAAGTTTTAAGTCCTCTTGCTTTCTATCCAGAAAATAAGACAAACTTTCTCAGTTGTCTGTTGACTTTTGGGGTTTGATCATGGAAGTACAGTGGACTGGAAGTCAGAGACCACCCCGAACTCTTCTGGTTCTTCACTGACTGGCCTGGTGGACGAGGCATTATTCCTCCCTCATCCAGTGGAGGTGTGTTTCTATGCGGCACCATTTCTCAGGTCATCCTACAGACTTCAAGCTGAACCAAATAACACATGGGGACCAGAAGCAGGCTGTTAAACCGCTGACTACTCAGGCCCCTGGAATAAGAGATGTATCTGGACATCCAAGGTGACTGTGAATGATGTGAGCCAGTAAGTGATAGCACATAGTCCAAAAATGAGCTGGAAAAGTGGGAAATGTAGCGATGGCAGACACATAGGACATGTTTTGGATGGACCCTCCAGGCCAGTACCTTCTTCCAAAAGACTCAGGAGAACCTTCATTAGGCCCTTATTTTGGATAATTTAAAGCAGAGAGCTCTGTATGGCTCAGCACATGCCCCTGGTGGGACACTTCTCCTGACACTGGACTCATAATATTCAGGACAATGTCTACCTTTTCACTGGGCTCACCCTGTTCTGGTCAGTACCCTATGCAGCACCTTACATTGGCTGCAGGTCTGATTCTGTCCTCTAGGGGACAACATTGAGACACAGGAAATAGATACAGAAACTGGGCTTTGGCTAAAATGGAGAAGGAGCCTGATTTTCATCCCCTGCTTCAACAGGCCTTTCTTGGGCCCTCCCTCCTGCCTGCTCTGTCCCACCTGCTACTTCTAGAGACTGTTAACAGAAAGGGGCTGTGCAGCAACCCTGACAAGCTCAGGGGGCCACATGGCAGCCCTGACAAGCCTCACAGGATATTCTCATCAGAAATTTCTAGCTGGGCAGGTGATGGCAGGTTGTCACATCCAAGGCCTGTATTTTTTTTTTTTAAGAAAGGTCAATCTCTAACTTAAGTGAGCCCTGATTCATTTTTGTGCATCTTGGATACCATAACTTCAACACATCACCGTGATTTTCTTCTCTGGAACATTCACATCGCAGACTCTGGGACAAGTGTGAGACCACAGCGTCCTTTATGTTATCTGGTCCCCTGCACACCTCCTCTGTGTCCTGTAAATGTGAATTATCCTCTGCCCACCAATGTGAAAAGTATATGTTTCTCCATTTGGCCTTTTTTTCTAATTTTGGAGATTTCTCTGCTATACTTTCTTTCACCTCCTTCTGGATTTTATCTAAATTTTATCATTTTCTACTTTGATGATAATGTATAAAATAAGCTGAAAAACTGCCTTTCTTCAAAAGATTTGAGTCCTTTCTCCAAGGCAGATGAGGTCAGGTTGGCTCAGATAAACTCATTACATTGCTGTATAAGCTTGGACTTTTTTTTTTTTAACTTGGTAGAGTCTAGGAGCACCTCCTCTCTCAGGGGTTTCTCTGTTGGTCTCTACTCCATGCCTGGCATCACCCATGGGCAAGTATGATGACCACAAGGAATCTGCCCAGGGATACCTCACAGGTTTTCCCAGCAGCCAGCAGCACAAGGACAGGTCCCACAAACAGACTGGGAAAGGAATGGTCTACCTGAAACTGTCTCTTGAGAACCAGGCAGCCTATAGGTACCCGACCTTCACAATAGTTCCTTCTTCCTGGGACACAGAGGACACCTCCTGCTTCACACCCAAAACTGGGTGTCCTACTGAGAATTCTGGTTTTGAATTTTTATCCTTGGAAGCAAAAGCCAGTCTGGTGACAACCTGAGATAGAAGAAGGGTCCCCTCTGCAATTATCACCAAGCTTGACCACTTCTCATCCCCAGAGTTATTATTTCTGTTACCTTCATGTGGGAAAAAATAAAACCACAGAGCTTTCAAGAACACGGGGAAGATTTGGTGCCCAGGAGGGTTTCTATGTTAAGAACAAATAATCCCCTTTTTTTCAATGATATCTGGGGCTCTCTGTGTGGTGCTGACAGGCTGAAGCTAAAGACACAGTGGAGGCCAATGCTGGCATTAGTGAGTCATCCTCTCAAGACACTTGTGTCCCTGTCAGCCTTGCGATTCCAAGTGAGCTTCACAGTCCATTAAGATCAATCTCCCATCAGAGCTTGTCAGATACAGAGTCTCTGGCCCCCTGCACTCAGTTAGAATCTGCAGTTTAACGGGATCTGGAGATGTCCCCTGTGCACAAGAGAGCAGGAAAGGTGGTTCTACTTTCACATCAAGGGATCTCACTCTGAATGGGCACCCTCATTAGCTGGACAGCTGTTTGAGCTGCATTTTTAAGGTGTCACCTGGGCATTGCGATGTTCCAATGTTTCACAGGTGATCTGATGCACAGCATGAGTAATTTCCTTGTGACAGGTTTCTGTGACTTAGCTGAAGAACTACTGCTCTGAAGCGAAGAGTCAAGTGTGAGAGAGAGGCTGTGAGAAAGACTACTGGGCATCTGACAGGAAACTGTAGGGAAACCCTTGAAGCCAGAAACCCCAGGCTTGTGCTTTTCCAAATACAGCATGAGAGTGGGTGTTTGTGTGTGTGTGTGTGTGTTTATGCATGTGTGCATGTGTTTGCATATGTGTTTGTGGGCTATTGAGAGGCCTCAGGAGTTCCCAGGGAACCAAATTATATGAGGGCAGTACTGGTTAGAAGAGCCAAGAATGGCAAAAATGAGAGCAGGGAGTGGGATGGTTATGTGCATACTCCCTGCCTGCAGCCCACATGACAAGAATGGTAACCTTGCCCCAGAATAAAGCTCAGCACACAGGTAGGACACACAGCAGATTGCACCATTCTGGACAGAGGTGCCTGTGAACCTTACAGAACCTTAAGCTTCTCTCAAAGAGGCAGCCACAGAGCCAACAACATACAGCATGGGATTCCTTTCAGTCTCTACCCACAGGGGACTTGTCCACTGGCAAGGGCTCCTGCTGGTTGGTAAGTAGGAGAAAATTCCTTGCGGTAGACTAAGGATCTGACACAGAGGCTGGCTGGGATCTGCTGAAGAGACCAGTGCTCTGAGAAAACAGGGAAGGCTTCTGTCTGAACCTGAGTGTAAAGGACAAAAGGGAAGAGTATGATGGGGAAGGGTGCTCAGCAAGAGGAAAATCTCATAATCTGGAAGTTTTGGGAGGCAGCAAAACCTGTATTGCTGTTCATTTCCTGTTATCATCACTGAGTATTGAATTATGAAAACTGGTAGTAATAATAGTGATTTATGTCAGGAAACACCAGAAAAATTTAACCAGGGTGCTAGACATTGTCTTTACCGCAAACCCCAGAAATGGGCAAATAAACCCCAGGAGATGCAGGACTCATTCATTCACCCATGCGTATTTTCAAGCTGTTGCAGTCACTGGAGGTACAAAATCAGACAAGCCCTGCTCTCAGAAAGCCCATGTTCTATGAAGGAGAGAAAGACAAGGAAAAGTCTAGATGTGAGGTCAGGTACCCACAACAGCCATGAACAAAACAGAGCAGGACAGGTCAAAAAGAGAAGGCAGAGAATCTTTAGAGATGGTGGTTAGCAAACGTGTCTTTTGAAACTGCCCCTGAGTGTCAGCGTTGGTCTAAGCACAGTGAGGAGGTGACCAATATAACACCTGGAGAAAAGTATTTCAAACAGAAAACATAACAGCTTCAGAGGTGCTGAAGTAATGGGGGCCATGCTGTTGACCTTGACCATGGGAGACACACACTCACCTGCAGACCAAGGCTGAGAAATAAAGTGACCCACTCAGGATTCAGGTACTAATACACAGATACAAATATTGATCCATTTTTTCCTTTTTTCCTAGTCTCACTTTTGATATTCTGGAGCGTGCCCACCACAGCCCAACTCAGTATTGTGTCAACCAATTGTTCCGAAGGCGAGGAAGTGGTTCTGCGCATGCGCAATAAGCCTCCTGAGGCTGTAGTTTATGTGTGGTACAAGGGGAATGGCATGGACAAAAATAATGTAATCGCATTTTTTGTTATGACATCAAGTTTCCATTTAAGTGGTCCTGAAACCAACGGACGAGAGATGATAACCTATGATGGATCCTTGCTGTTGAAGAAGTGCACCCCGCAGGACGCAGGAATGTACACTGTAGTGGCCTATGTTCCAGGTTCAATAAAAGAAATAGGATTTGGGAAACTTGATGTATGTCGTGGGATAGATCGGTCCTGCCGTAACCCGTAGTGACCGTAACCAATGCATGTAAGAATCTCACACTGAGACACGTGGGGGGAAGAAATCCGGCGGCCACAGGTCTCCTCCACCATCGCCCTTCTTGGGGAGAAAGACCTCGTGGGTTGCCCAGCCGGGGGTTTTATTAGAGGCATTAAGACACATTTACATTGGATTGATTATTCATGGGATTAAGCAGAACAGGTAGGATTACTCATAGCAAGGCATCAGGATGTTGATTCACGTCTGGTGGCAGACAGGAACAGGTGAAAGCAATATTCAGAGATCAGCAAGCCAGAATTCTTTAAGATACACCTTTGCCAAATTCCTATTAGAGAATTCCCATCCCACAGACATGATCCACACTTGCTCACACAGGAATCACATGGAGCTGTGCTCAAAACGCGTAGATTCTCAGGACTGCGTGTTTACACACGTGTGGAAATCACTGCCACAGATGTATATGGTGAGTGACTGCGCTCTGATGACTGGGGGTTGGGAGGGGTGACTCCTACTACATACACAGCACTGACAGCCCTGGACACTACCTCCATTCCACTCTGCATTTTCTTTTAGGTTTGGTTTTGGCATTTAATGCAGGATACACAGAGTGTAGACAAACTTCCTAAGATCTCAGTTCCTTTCCCAACTTGCAGCCCTGCAGACAGTCACTGCAGACAAAAGGATCAGTCTGATGGGAGTAACTCCCCTGAGGGAGACCAATCTCAGTTCAGCCCCCTGAGCACATTCCTATGAACTTGACCTGAGACTGACCCTGCTATACTAGTTCAGAGCATGGTCTGAGAAGCTTCCTGATAGTCATACAGAGCTCAGCTCAGAAACCCCTGCCCGACCCTGTGCCAGGGACTCCAGGGACCCTGGGGAGCCTGTTCCAGTTTGGGTTTGGCTTTCTCAAAGGGCTGAGCGTGTAATGGTTTAATGAGCCCCTGGACACAAGGCTCCTGGGCCTGTCACCAGTCCTGGTTCAGGCACAAGAGTCACAACTTGGCAGAAATGGACTTTGTATCACCGAGTCTGTGTGTGGAGGGCAGAGTTAGACAATCTGTGTGGATATAGCTGACTGTCCTGGGGGACTTAGGAAGGTTCAGATAAAGGTCAGCATCTCCAGAAAGAAACTGAGGAAAAAAGATGCTTCTGGAAGGTCCTCATTCACCAGGGATCAGCCCAGACCAATAAGACATCATCTGGGAGTCGATCAATAAGAGATGCTTTGTTTGAGCAGCTCTTGTATTTCAAGATTTAGGTCAGATACTGACCATACTTTATAGTTAATGCATTGATAACCTCCTTCATTGAGAATAAACTGAAGAACAGGGAGATACAGTCACTAAAGCAGAGCCACAGAGAATATGAGCAGCTCATCAGAGTCACTCTTGGGCTGTCTGTAGCCATAGACTTAATTTCTCTACCTTGGGGAACATAGAAGAGGGTCTTTGGATTCTAAACCAAAAAACTGGTTCAAAACCTTTTTTTTTTGAAGTGTCCTCAGGTCATAGGAATACAATTAGGTCTGTAGAGTGAAAAAATGGAGACATAATCTATTTTTACTCTAGAACCAAACTACCTGTTGTAACAATCAGAATCACTGTATAGATTACCCAGGCATCCCCCTCAGGTGGCCTGTTCACACCTCTCTGTGCTGTATTTGACATCGCTTATTTGTTTTCTGTTATGGTGCAGTCTCTCCCAGCAAATATAAAGGAAAGGACTTTGTCTTCTCACTCCCCACTCTAACCCTGAAACCTGCTCAGGGGCCAATAAGTAACAAACACTCAGTTGTTGGTGATGAATTAGGAAGAAATAAATGGGGACTGAGTGAATGAATGAGTGAATGATCCAAAATCACTTCTGAGCCTGGAACCTGGATACAGAGTCCTTTATTCTGGCCATGAGGGACTGGTTTTCTGTGCCTCCAGGAACTACAGCTATCATCTCAGATCCTTTTCTTTTTTTTTTTCCCCAAGAAAATAGTCATTCTTGCAATTAGTTGTAGGCCCCAGGGGTATTAATCATCATTTTCACATACAGAATAATTTTTAGCTTTTCCTCATTGATGTCTCATCACCACCTAACACAAATTGCTACAGGGACCAGAATTTGAGCAAGTCCATGCTCCTTAATTGCTATAAGACACTCATTTTGCATTTGCACAAGTCCTCACTTGCCCTCAGGGGAGAGAGAATGGCTTTAATGGTCAAGGGCAGAGCACATGATGCTGCTGCCATTATCAGCTTGCTTGTGTCTGGACTTTATGTGTTGTTTCACTCAAACCCCAGTCTCCAGGATGTCCTAGAAAATGGTGCCCCACAGAAACACACCTCAGCTGGGCAATAGATGTCTGTGCAGCTGGAAGGAAAGGCTTTTGTTCAACCAGGAAGTCAGGTGGTCTGTAGAATATTGTGTTATCTCTGGGCTGTTATGTATGGCCTTTATTATACAAATAGTTTTCTTCTATTCCTACAGTCAGTGTCTTTTGTTAAAACTTAAGTACTTCCTTCTAGAGATTAATTATACCATGGTATTGACTCAGTTGGCAAGGAAATAAAGTCTTCTTCAGAATGAGAAGGCTTTTAGGCAGAAATCCTCAAGGTGTAAGCCATGGACACTGGATTGGGCCTTTCTTACTGCCTAATAATTTTTTTAACAAAAGCTGAATGCTTTTCCACTTGCTGTAAACTTTCCTTGGCCCCAGAGATGGACAATGTGGTAAGCTTGCCTTCCCCAAAGTATATAAATATTCACATAATGAGTGGAACCTGATGTTGTGTGAAGTAAAAAAAAGTTCTAAGAAAATATCAATAAAACTCATGAGAGAAAAAAATGTAAAGGATGATGCAGTTATGAGCCATATGCAGTGGAAGGGGTTTTGTGTGCTGCTACTACAGAGGTGAGTGAGGGAACAGTTCTAGAATCCCCCTGAGGTTCTTTGGGCTCAGAGAGAAGGTGCAGGTTGCATTTTACATACTGTCACCTGAACTTAGACAATTTTCTTTCTGCAAATGTCAGGACCATACTCTGGTCACCTTTACATAGCTCACAGTGAACTGTGAGTGGCTGAGATCTCTGAGGAAGCAGCATGGCTCCATGTCTCAAGCACATTCTCAAAGCTTCACATTCTCTGTTTCTCCACAGAGCATCTGAGAATGCCCATCCTCCTACCCAGCATTTATGGAGTCATAGAGAATGAAGATGATGTGGTCTTGACCTGCCATACAAATGGAAAATTCCCCCAGTGGTATTTAAATGACAGGGCTCTGCAGATCACAGATAGAATGACAATGTCCAGGAATGGCAGAAGACTCTCCATAGACCCTGTCAAGAGGGAAGATGCTGGGGTTTACAAGTGTAAAGTGTCAAACCCCATCATGTCGTTTGAAAGTCAGCCCCTTGAACTGCATGTACTATATTAGTGACCCTCCTTTCTTCCTCTATGTTATTGAAGTCTAAATTAAAGTTTCTTTGCATTATTATAATACATTTTCTGCAGGTGAATAGTTATTAAAATATTTGCATTAGGTCAATAAATACTCAAAAATGTGAACTGACATTGTCAGTATTGTTGACTTAAAGTCACATTCAAACAAACCCTTGCCTTGGTTTGGTCTCATTTGTACCATGTCCACAGTGAAGATAACATTGTGTCTCTTAGAGAATGACCAGTGACTGTGTGATAGCCAATGGGAGCAGGGTATGAGCTCACAGAATCTGAGCTCTGTCACTTCTCCATGCAAACATATGGAGGCACCTGGTAACAGTTGTAGACAATGGGAATGGACACGAGGACACCCATGTGAGTAGCAACACTGATCTTAGTCTTTCTCTTAGATATCTTTCAAAAGATTTCTAAAGTCTCCAGTGTTGTTATTTATATGTCAATAAAACTATTTGTGAATGGATAAAAACACTATGGTACATTTACACAATGGAATACTATGCAACAGAAAGAAAGAAGGAGCTCCAAGACAAGGGTTTGATCTCCAAAACATATAAAGAACTCATAGAACTCCACTCCAGGAAGACAAAAAACCCAATTAAAAAATGGACAAAAGACTTGAACAGACACTTCTCCAAGGAGGACATACACAGGGACCAGAGACATATGAAAAGATGTTCAGCATCACTCAGCATCACTAGCCATCAGAGATGAAAATTAAAACCACAATGAGATACCACCTCACACTGGTCAGATCGGCCGTCATAAACAAATCAACAAACAAGTGTTGGAAAGGATGTGGAGAAAAGGGAACCCTAGTGCACTGTTGGTGGGAATGCAGACTGGTGAGGCCACTGTGGAAAACAGTATGGAATTTCCTCAGAAAACTAAAAATGGAACTGCCTTTTGACCAAGCAATTCCACTGCTGGGATTATACCGTAAGAGCAATCCAAAAGATCCTATGCACTCCAATGTTCATAGCAGCACAATTCACAATAGCCAAGTGCTGGAAACAACCTAAGTGCCCACTGGCAAATGAGTGGATCAAGGAACTATAGTACATTTACACAATGGAATTCTACGCGACAGCATGTATGGAACTGGAGAGCTTATGTTAAGTGTAATAAGCCAGGCGGTGAGGGACAAATACCATATAATTTCACCTTTAACTGGAACATAATCAACAAAAGAAAAAAGCAAGCAAAATATAACCAGAGACATTGAAATTAAGAACAATCTAACAATAGCCAGAAGGGAGCGAGGAGGGATTATGGGGAGAAGGGTTTTCAGGAACTACTATAAAGGACACACGGACAAATCCAAGGGGGAGGGTGGAAGCAAGGGAGGGTGGTAGGTTTGCACAGGGTGGTGGGAGTGGAGTGGAGAGGATGCAGGCAACTTTAAGTAAAGAATAATAAAGTAATTTTAAAAAGAAAGAAAGAAAGAAAGAGCTCCTACCTTTGAGACAGCATGGATGGAACTAGAGAGCATTATGCTAAGTGAAATAAGCATGGCAGTGAAAGACAAATACAATATGATCTCACCTTTAAGTTGAACCACATCAACAAAACAAACAAGCAAGGGAAATATAACCAGAGACATTGAAATTAAAAACAAACTAACAGTAACCAGAGGGAAGCTGGGAGAGGATAATGGGAGGGGAAGGGTTTTCAGGAAGAATTATAAGGGACACATGGACAAAACCAAGAGGGCATGGGATCAGGAGAAGGAGATGGGGATGGCCAGATTAGGGAGGGGAAGTTGGGGGGAAGAGTCAGACAACTGTACTTGAGCAACAATAAAAAAACAACAACAAGAAAAAACTATTCGGATAAGTTTAGCACATTTCTGGGTTTTGTTTTTTTTTGGTTAATTGGATGTAATTGGAAACTTTGGTAATAAAGCCAGGACTTCAGCTCAAATATCCTAGTTCAGACCAATGCCCATGGAATTAGAAATGAACCCATAGTTTATGAAGCTAAGTTTGGTCTCTTGGTCTTTTGGTACTTCTTGGAGAAGAGTACATCACTCAAAGCTAGAGAGACTGCAGGTGAAGTGTGAGGGTGAAGCTCCTTAACCTCAAGTGACAAAACTCCCACCATGTGTTCTAAGTAAAACCTTCATCAGAGGAAATCAAATGGTGAAAGTCGGTTCCTCTGCACTTAGGTAACTACTAAGGTCAAATCACGTGCCTCCAGCCATGTTGTAGGATCAAGTACACATTTCTTCCTTAGGGATTACGTTTCATGAGAGGGAATGTTACTGTAGAGACAAATGTAATGTCTAAATGGAAATTTCCAGAAGCACAGCCTTCTGGGAGATCAGATTCTGGCTCTGTTTAGGGACCCTCAGCTATTTTGCACCTGTTTATAAATAACTGGGAACTTGCACTTCTTTATAAATTGCAATGCCTGATGGAGATGAAACCTGGGTCTTCACTGAAAGAGATGTAGTTGTGTTTCCCTCCACTGTGCAGAAAGCAGTTTTGTTATGATCCAGAGGCCTTCATGTTCCTCAGAGTCACTGACCTTTACACAGGTTCTTCCTGATTGCAAGGCTCTGACCTCCATACTTTTAGAGCATTTTCTTCAGAAATAGAATTGCAATTTGTAACTGCAGATTCTTTTATTACCCATTTGAAATACACGAGTCTCCTTAAAATCTTCTTGCCAGGTTAGGATTCAGAGTGTATCTGTCTCAAGAGCATATGCCCATGACTTGAAATTTAATCCTCCTGGTGTTTGTGTCTCAGTCTCTGTGGGAAGGTAGAAACCTAACTTGTGTGAGGAACTTTAAAGCCCTGAGGTAAAAAGACATACTGGGAAGATTTCCTGAAATGCTTTACTTTACATTTCTTTTCAGTAAAACCATATAGTAAACAGAGGTGTCTTTGATTCTTTCTCTTGTTCTTAAAATCTTCCCAACCTTTTCTTTCAAGGGTGTTGCATTCTGGATCATTGTATTAACGCACGGTCTGTAATAAAGTCTCTCTTGCCTCTTTAAATTTGTTTGATGCATCTTTCACTCTGACATCATCTGCTTCTAATTAGCAGGTCTTTTCATCTCACTTACATTGCCCATCCTTATCTTATTTTCAAATCTTCCAATTAAAAAAAAACTGGCTTCAATTTTCCAATGAACTGTTTCCAGTTGTCCTGCCTTCCTTCTGACTTGGAGTCCACAGCCAAAGATGACCTGACTGCCCAGATTTCTCTCAGGATGAGTTTGCCTTGAAGCTGCCTTTGTTTTAGAATCTAACAGAAAGGGCAGGTGTGAATCTCTGCACCTCTGCAGTGGCCTACCCATCAACAGTGTTCTCATTGTCCATACATTTTCACTCACCTTCAAGGAAAAAATTACAGAGGTTCGAAAACTACTCTATCATGAACTCCAGAAAGTCTAGTAAACATGCAAGTCCCTGTGACATCAGCCCCCACAGGCCTGCACTGGGAGACCCTGTTTTGTGCCTCCTGTGACCTGGAACTCCAGGCTCAAATCAGTGTCTTTTTCTTTGATATTTCTGTTATGTTGACAAAGTCTACATGCCTATCTTTAGTGTACAATCAGAACTTGGGAAAAGGGAAATAAATCTCTTTTGTGATCTACTTTTTAATCCTACTTGGGTCCTCTGAGGCATTTGACTGAATCCTGTGGTCAGAAGTGGATTGTGGGTAAGCAGAGGTTTGCGTACAGGGAGGGTCAAAAAAAATACCATCAGCTCAGAGTCCCTATGGGAAAGTATGAAGCATATGGGTTTTGGGTATTGGGGTATTAGGCATTGTATGGATTAAACAGGACATAAGAAGATGAAGCAAGAGGGTTTTGTTAAGGAAGGTCAGAATGGGGCTGAGGCATACAAGTAAGGGGCTGACCTAAGTGATGAGGGAGGGACCACTGGAGCCGGTGCAGTTAAGAGAGGGGAGCCATTCTCCCAGACTAGAATGGGTATGTGGGGAGAGAAACGGGGTTGGCAGACACAGTAAGGTTTTGAAGACTCAGATTAGTGTTCTAAGATTAGTATAAGAGGGAAAACCAGATGTCCTAGGTAACAAATGTTATGAAACAGGAGACATGGGATAAGAACTAGGGAGAGATGGGATGAGCATCCTGTTGGGGACTAGGAGTCTGAAGAGTGATGAAGGTTTGTAAGATTGGGGACACCATGAATACAGAAATTTTAATCAGGAAGGGAGTTGGAGGGTGTGGTAGTCAGACTAGCAAAGGGTTGCAATGGAACCTGGCAAAGGTGGGGGATGCAGGGCAGGCGTGAGGATGAAGACCAGATTGAAGGCCAGAGGTTTCCAGTCTATTTCAACCCAGTGGAAACATGTGCAGCAGGGCCTTCAACTGTGGTCTGAGGGCCACTGTTTCCACATGGCCTTGGAGAACTGAGAATAACTAAAAGTCAGTCCCATAACCTGAGATGAGTCAACAAGCTGATTCCCATCAGCTGAGTCAACAAGTTGGCCATGTTTTAGGGGATTTGTGTGTTAGCAGGTCTCTGGGAGAGGCAAAAATAGTGGCAGATGGTATGTGTGGTTGGGAGGGGGAATTGAGGGCCAGAATGAACTCGGAATGGAGGTGTCGATTCTTTGTTGAAAGTGACAGTGAACTTCCTGTGATTCCATGGTGAAGGCTATGTGACAGGCCACTTGCTGAAGCAGTAGGTGCTACCATTAGCACCTACTGCCCTTGTCGAATCCAGATCTATCACTTCTATTTGTGATGCATGCTGCTCTTCCTACTTGACCTTAACATATGTGCATGTAATAGAACCCAAATCTGAGGAGTTCTGGCTACCTTGTCTTATTACAGTCCATACTTAGACAATCTGAGTCCTCTGGGAGTTAAAAGGCAGTCAGGAGCTATTGCAGTATTGCCGTTAAGGCAAGGCCTTGCCCTGACGCCTAGAATTCTGAATGTCATTCTCTTATTAGGTCAAGCCAGAGGGTTCAGAAAACACCTTTCATTCTTCTAATATTAACTAAATGGAGGTAGAAACACAACATGCCTTTTACTCTGGAGGGTATATCCAGCATAGCCCAGAGTATGCGGCAGGTCCTTGAATGGTCACAGGTGTGGATGTAATGCTTTGCATAAACTGCCCATCCTTGCAGCTGATCTTTTCCCTTGGGTCACTGGTATCACTAATGTCATTCATTGTCTGAAAATTATCAACATTAGTAGGCATTCACTTCTGTCCTTCAAAGACCATGCATCTACTGAGACACTCAGAAAACTTGCCATTTTGATCATTTCTAGCAAGAAAGGCCTGTAGTTCAAACCATTAAGGATGACACTAGTCGTAAGTCTGTATGTCTTTCATGACTTGAGTTTGGTGTGAATTGTCTTGGAGGATGAACACATTCATTTGCCCTGCTGGGGAAGTTTACCTTCATGGGTTCACACTCTGTGCAGTCACTAAGAGCTACTGGTAGGTTGAATACTCTGCCTTCAGCATCCTGAAAAGCTTATTGACTTTTCAACAAGGAGGCCCTCATTCACTTGATACTGACTTTTTCTGGTTTGGCTCCTAGGCATGACTTCGGGTTGGGAAAAAAATAATTTGGCCCTATTGGGAGGGGGAAACTATTCCCCGTATGGAAATGGCCCTATTCCATTTGAAATGTGATCAGCAGAGGGCAGCACCAGTGCAAAGTAACCAGGAGGGGCTATGAAGGGATTGGAGGAGTTTGGGGCTTTATCTACACTATTTGTGTCACTACAACTGGCTAATGAGCAGTACTATTTCACCCTCACCTCTACAGCTCACAGAAGGTAAGTTCTTCATCTCTTTAAAGATTGAAGATGTACTTTAAAGATCAAAATTTAAAGAAAACTCTGTTGGTGGCTCAAATGTGAATAGAATTAAACAGACACAAGAAAGTTTACACTAAATGGAGTTCTTTAGAAAAATACTGGAAAGACAGGATGGGAAGTTTGGCATGTGTGTGTGCACATCTGTGTATGTATTGGTGATGGAAGGAAAAGCAGCCGAGTCATCATCTTTCAAGAAGGAGGATCTTGTATACATAATGCATAAAAGTGAAAAATTAGTGAGCATCCTCAAAGAACATACTGTAGAGAAGACTTCAGTTCTACCCAGAGCAGTTTCTTCGTTTGGGGCAGAGGTTCTCAGCATGGGCCAGAGAAGACAGAGCCTTCCTGTGATCACTTTGAACAGCACACACTGAGACACAGGGATTACCACAGCGATGTCCAGTGTTGTCACAGATGCAAGAAAGGACATTTCACATGGGGTAGTTGGGAACTGGCTGTTCTCACAGTATGGATATCAAACCCAAAATGATTTAATGTTTCAAATTAAGTGGGAGTCAAACTTTACTTAAGGGTTTAAGTGTCCACTCATAAAATAGACATCCTTTCTGGTCCTTACACAGTGGTTATGATTTGTTTGAGGAAAAGCAAACTGCTCAGCTCTTGGTCGGAATGATCTACAATGGGTACTGACATATTATCTGATAGTGTTGTTTTGTTTGCTTGTTTGTTTTGATATTAGAATCATAAAATTAAAAAATTATAATCTTCAGTACATGAACCAGATCATAAATGGTCTGCCTTCTTTTTGTAGAAAAATATGACTTACTTTCTCTATAAAAATAAGGAATGATTGGCATTACTAAGTGGATAGATGGGAAAAGTCCTTGAAATAAAGATTTCAGAGGAATCTTATTGATTTTGCATCATTCTCTTCAATACACACATGTAACTGCTTTTAAACTATAGTCTGTTGTAGAAATTAACTTCATTACATAAACCACAACAATTTCTTTTTAAAGCTACATAAATAAATAAATATATTTTTAGCCATGACGCCGGCACAAAAGTGCAAAAAGCATTAATTTATAACTGTTGGAATAAATTGAACTTATTTATTCACATAGCTAAAACTTTTATTAATATTTAAAGGAGGAATTTAGGATTCGTATTTCCCTATGGTAATTATTTTTTAAAGAGATGGAAAATGGGCTGCTCCTTAGGTAAGTGAATGTTTGAGCCACTTTTATTAAAAGTCTTTCTATCCTGGCTGGTGTGGCTCAGTGGATTGAGTGCTGGCCTGTGAATCAAAGGTTTGCTGGTTTCATTCCCAGTCAGGGCACATGCCAGGTTCCCCGTAGGGGGTGTTCGAGAGGCAACCACACATTAATGTGTCTCTCCTTTCTCCCTTCCTCCCCATCTATTTCTAAAAAATAAATAAATAAAATCTTTGAGAAAATCTTTCTTCTCCCATTTCTTTCTTGGTTTGTTTAGAATTACACAATACAGGCTGTGATTATATCCTGGTTTTCTTTAGGAAGGCATTGAATGTGCTGAGAAGTCTTTTAAAAATCCTATTAGGAAAAAGTAATGAATCACCCTGCTCCCATCACGCAGAGAAAGAACTGCGGGCTTGAGCTGCTTCACCTCATTCACCTGGGTGCACTCCACCATCAGAACCACTGAGGTGCTCACATCATGTTGGTTTTAACCCGTCTCTGGTAGTTGGGCACTTGGTCTACAAGTAAGTCAATTATTGTAACTACCTATTTTTTAAAAGAGAAAAGCCACTTCTCTTTTTTTGCTACATCACATCTCTTCAGGAATTAGTCAAATTTTATTTTGTTCCCCAAACCCTGGCCTTTCACTGCACCAGCAGAGGCAACATGCAGCAGTTCAGAGAGCACACACTCTGTGTTCAGGCAGATGTGCTCAAATGCCATCATCAAAGCTCCGCTCTGTGAAGTCAGACAAGCAAGAAAAGCTGCCTGATCCCTTTATACTGACATGTTTCACAGGGCTCTGTAACTAGGGGGGCCTCTGTGCAAAAGAAAACCCAGAGCTAAACAGGCGCTGAGCTAAGATTGGTTTCCCTATTATTCACTGAAGCTGAAGCTTACTTTCCTTAAAATTTTAAAAATTGCACTTCACATTCAATGTAACATTAGTTTTGGGTGTACAGTGTATTGGTGAGACATTGATAAAACTTATGAACTGATCCCCCAACAAGTCTAGGACCAAACCTCAGCACACAGTTATTACAATATTATTGCCCACATAGGCTATGCTGTACTGTGCATCCCTGTGACTATTTTATATCCAATAGTGTCTCTTTTTAGTGTCTCACCTCTACTGGTGTCCATGCCCCTGTCCACAGTGGCCACTGCATAACACTCACATGTCCCACATGTCCTCACATGTCCAGTGAATTCAGGTGTGTCACCCACAAGCCCTACAAGCATTGGCTGCCCCACTCCTAGAAGTCCTTTTCTCTGCCCATCTCCCCAACCCTAAGAACCACATCCAATGCTAATGCCATGCTCTAGCTCACACTGCTCCCATAACCAGAACTGATCTTTTCCTCTGCAGGGTTCATATCCTACATGTTTGCCAGGCTGAAACTCCTTTATTATATTTGGTTGACCACATGCCAGTGATTCAAACCCAAATAACACTCAGTCTCTGCCCCCCAAGAAGTTAGGATCTGCTCAAGAAAAACAGCCATGCTGTAAATAAATAACTTGGAGAACTATGCGTTTTATGGAATGAGAGTAGAACATAGCTAACTTTTGGTCTCCCTCTCACTTGCTCTGTGTGTGCTCCTTTGTCCAATTAGCCCTTCTTCAAAAAATGGAAGTATTAATAGTATAAATTGATAGGGGTTTTGGAAACACTAAATAAGATCAAGTTTATAAGGGCTTAGCACAGTGTTTGGAATACAGGAAAAAATGTAGGTATTCAAAAAATGAGCATGAAATGTGGAATATGAAAAAAAGTTTTTTTGTTTCTCAGGCATTCTTTTTAAAAATGCATACCATTCACATTTGGGGAGGCAACACCCCCTCCCCAGTACTCAGATATCAGCTCCTCCTCCTTCACAGGTGGTGGGGGAATCCTAATGGTTTTGCCACCTCCAGATGACCTGCCTGGAATCAGGATTGAGTCCCAGCTTCCTGCCCACCCTCATCCCTGCTTCTGTTTCCTCCCTCAGCCTGGAGACACCCTTGGTCACTGTGGCCCACAGAAGGCTGCTGAGAAAAGTATGGCTTTGCTGGGTGGTGGCCCTGTTCTCTCAGAGCTGAAAATGGGGGTGGGGGAACAGGTTCTTATAAAATCCTTATTACATTTTTACCTGAGTTATTATTAAAAAAAAAAACCTCATACCGGAGAGAGGGTCAAGATGGTGGAGTAGGTGGACGCACTGTTCCTCCTCGCACAACCAAAAGAGGGGAAAAAAAGCAATTTAGAGGGCAAGGGCAGCCAGATCTGACAGAAAACTGAACTAAGTGGAAGACTGACAACCAAGGAGTTAAAGAAGACACATTCATCCAGACTGGTAGGCAGGGCGGAGCTGGGTGGAGGGAGCTCGGGGAGACATGGTTTGTGGAGCGGTGCCGGTGGCGCTCCAGCCCCCTGGAGTGGCCAGTGGCGGGTGTGCCTGGCCAAAGCTCGGCGGGCACACTCTGAGAGACCGGGGCTGAGTCTCCTGCACCAGGCGGTCCCTCATTAGCACGCGGATAGACTGGGAGGAAAAGCTGGGGACTGAAACAGACCGCGCGGCCCACCAACACAGGGAAATAAAGCCTCAAATCACCGATTGAAAACATCTGTGGGGGTTGAGGCGGCGGCAGTAGCAACTCCCGGACTCACAGCAGAGTTGTTGGGGAGGCCCACAGGGACTTGAAACTGTGCAGCCCCAGCCACTCTCTCTGGAGCCAGCAAGGAGGGAATTGGCTTGCTGGTGGGAAGCTGGGGAGGTACGGAGAGCGGAGCAAGCGCCATTGTTCTCTCAGGCCCTGCCCCCACACACAGCATCACAACACAGCGACGTGGGATACCCCGCCCCCACAGAGAGCTTCACAACACAGCGACGTGGGTGACCCCACTCCCAAAGATAGCGTCACAACAGAGAGATGCGGGTTTCCCCACACTGGTGAACACCTAAAGCTCCGCCCCTTAAAGTAACAGGCACACCGAGGGGAAAAAATAAAGGCGGCAAGATAGACGGGAGCAGAGTCCACTCCCTCCTCCCCACAAGTGAAACACCCAGCTGACTTTCTGAGGAACAGAACGAACACCTAACAGTATTCCGGCATATATGAAGATTGGTGACCAAGATTACAGGGGAAACTGAACAATCAGATGCCTGACACAGACAGGAGGACCAGGGGAACAGGCCTGACCAGACACTTTTAAAACCAGCCAGCAGAAGTTTTTTTGTTTGTTTGTTTGTATGTTTGTTTGTGTATTTTCCCCACCCTCTTTCCTGTCTGTCCTTCTTTATTTTTTTTTATTTATTTTTAGAGAGGGGGGAGGGAAGGAGAAAGAGAGGGAGAGAAATTCAATGTGTGGTTGCCTCTTGCACACACCCCACTGGGGACCTGGCCCGCAACCCAGGCATGTGCCCTGACGGGGAATCGAACCGGGACCCTTTGGTTCCCAGCCCGCGCTCAATCCAATGAGCTACACCAGCCAGGGCTTCTTTATTTTTTTTTAATTCCTTCTTCCTTCTGTTCATTTAGTATTCCTAGTCTTCTCCTCTTTTAATTTCTTTTTTTTTAATTTTTATTCTTTATTTTTTTACTTTATTTTTTTTCTTTTCTTCTCCCTGCCCCTCTCTCTCTTCTTTATCCACAGGTGAGACATTAAAACCTGGAGTTGAAAAGAGAACAAAGCTAGACCCAAACAAGGGTCAGTCCTAAAAACAGAGACAGTGACAAAAAATCAACTTCGCTACTCCAGAGAACTTGACAGATCAATTTAAGAAACAGAGGCTAGCAAGAAGAGTCTCACAAACAATGGGAAGACAAAGAAACAATTCCCAAGTGAAAGGAAAGGAGGAAGCCCCAGAAAGAATGATAAATGAAACAGAGGCAAGCCAACTCTCAGATAGTGAGTTCAAAGCATTGGTTATCAGGAAGTTCAAGAAGCTTGATGAGCTTGCAGAGAACTTTGAGAAACTACAGGGAAACTATAATGAACTCACTGCAAACTATGTCAACATGAAAAAGGAAATAGAAACTATCCACAAGGGCCAAGGGGAAATGAAGAATACAATATCTGAACTGAAGAATACAATAGAAGAAATCAAAAGCAGGCTCAATGAAGCAGAAGATCAGATCAGCGAGCTGGAAGACAAGGTAGGAAAAAACACCCAAAAAGAGCAGGAACAGGAAAAGAGACACAGAAAGAATGAAGAGGTATTAAGGGAAATGCAGGACAACATGAAACGCAATAATATTCGTATAATAGGGATACCAGAAGGAGAAGAAGAGCAAGGGATAGCAAACATGTTTGAAAAAATAATGATGGAAAACTTCCCTAATCTGATGAGAGAGAGAGTCACACAAATCCAGGAAACACAGAGAATCCCAATCAAAAGGAACCCTAACAGGCCCACTTCAAGACACATCATCATTTAAAATGGCAAAATTCCAAGACAAAGAGAGAATCTTAAAGGCAGTGAGACAGAGACAGGAAGTAACATACAAGGGAGCCCCAATAAGGTTAGCAGCTGACTTCTCAGTGGAAACACTCCAAGCCAGAAGAGAATGGCAAGAAATATTCCAAGTAATGAGAACCAGAGGCCTGCAACCAAGACTACTCTACCCAGCAAGGCTCTCAATCAAGAGAGATGGCCAAATAAGGACCTTCCCAGACAAAAGAAGTCTAAAAGAATACACCTCCACCAAACCAGCTCTGCAAGAGATGCTAAAGGGACTGCTTTAAGGAAAGGAAGGAATAGAGAGAGAGAAAGGAACACAGATACAAAAAAAAAATGGCAATGAATAAGTACCTATCAATAATAACCTTAAACGTAAATGGATTAAATGCTCCAATCAAAAGACATAGGCTAGCTGAATGGATAAGAAAGCACGACCCACACATATGCTGCCTACAAGAGACCCACCTCAGGACAAAAGACTTACACAGACTGAAAGTGAAGGGATGGAAACAAGTTTTCCAAGAAAACAGACAAGAAAAAAGAGCTGTGGTAGCAATACTCATATCAGACAAAAT
Organism: Micronycteris hirsuta; assembly: GCA_004026765.1. Taxonomy (NCBI): domain Eukaryota; kingdom Metazoa; phylum Chordata; class Mammalia; order Chiroptera; family Phyllostomidae; genus Micronycteris; species Micronycteris hirsuta. Next base: position 23,338 of record PVJI01014683.1, read on the forward strand.
AGACTTCCAAAAAAGGGCCAAACAGAGAGATCCAGAAGGACACTTCATAATACTCAAGGGAAGAATTCACCAAGAAGACATAAACATTGTAAATATATATGCACCCAACACAGGAGCACCCAAATACATAAAGAAAATCTTGGAGGACTTCAAGAAGGACATTGAAGCAACACAATTATAGTAGGGGACTTCAACACCCCACTGTCAAAAATGGACATATCCTCCACACAAAATATCAGCAAAGACATTGTGGCACTGAACAATGCCCTAGAAGAAATGGACTTAATTGATATATATAGGGCCTTTCACCCCAAAGAAGCTAAATATACATTCTTTTCAAATGCACATGGAACATTTTCAAAAATAGACCATATGATAGGACACAAAACAAGCCTCAAAAAATTCTAGAAAATTGAAATCATACCAAGTATTTTCTCTGACCACAAGGGACTGAAATTAGAAACCAACCCAAAGGAAAAAAACCCAAAACACTCAAAATCATGGAGACTGAATAGCATGCTGTTAAACAATGAATGGGTCAAGGACGAGATCAGGGAAGAAATCAAAAAGTTCCTTGAAACAAACGAAAATGAACTGACAACAACCCAAAACTTATGGGACACAGCGAAGGCAGTCCTGAGAGGGAAGTTCATAGCGATACAGGCCTACCTAAAAGAAAAAAACAGAAACAGTTTACACAAACAACCTAACCCTATGCCTACAAGAACTCGAGGAACAACAGCAAAGACAACCCAGAGCAAGTAGAAGGAAGAAAATAACAAACATCAGATCAGAATTAAATAACTTAGAGACTAAAAGCACAATTCTAAGGATCAATGAATCTAGGAGCTGGTTCTTTGAAAAGATAAACAAAATAGACAAGCCTTTAAGCAGGCTCATCAAGAAAAAAAGAGAGAGGACCCAAACAAACTCAATCAGAAATGAAAGAGGAGATATCACAACTGACGCCACAGAAATACAAAGAATTATGTCACTACTATGAAGAACTGTATGCCAAGAAATATGAAAACCTAGGAGAAATGGACAAATTTTTAGAAAAATATAATATTCCAAAACTCAATAAGGAAGAAACAGAAAGCCTGAACCGACCAATAACAGCGGATGAAATTAAAGCAGTAATCAAAAAACTTCCAACAAACAAAAGCCCTGGACCAGATGGTTTCACAGGAGAATTCTACAAAGCATTTAAGGAAGAACTAACACCTATCCTTCACAGACCATTCCAAAAAATCTAAAATGATGGAAGACTCCCAAACTCTTTTTATGATGCCAGCATCATCCTAATCCCAAAACCAGAAAAAGACACAACAAAGAAAGAAAACTTCAGGCCAATATCACTGAACATTGACGCTAAAATTCTCAACAAAATATTAGCAAACCGCATCCAGCAATACATTAAAAAGATCATTCACCATGACCAAGTAGGTTTCATCACAGGAATGCAAGGATGGTACAACATTTGCAAAACAATAAGCATAATACATCACATAAACCAAAGCAAAGACAAAAATCACATGATCATATCAATAGATGCAGAAAAGAATTCGATAAGGTGCAGCATGCATTTATGATAAAAACACTTAGCAAAGTGGGAATAGAGGGAGCATTCCTCAACATAATGAAGTCCATATATGAGAAACCTACAGCCAACATTATACTCAATGGAGAAAAACTAAAATCTTTCCCACTAAGATCAGGAACAAGACAAGGTTGCCCACTATCACCACTTCTTTTCAACATAGTTCTGGATGTTTTGGCCACAGCAATCAGACAAGAAAAGGAAATAAAAGGCATCCAAATTGGAAAGGAGGAAATAAAACTCATTGTTTGCAGATGACATCATAGTATCCTTAGAAAATCCTATAGACTCGCCAAAAAACTACTCGATCTAATAATTGAATTTGACAAAACAGCAGGATATAAAGTCAATATCCAGAAATCAAAGGCATTTTTGTATACCAACAGTGAAACAGCAGAAATAGAAATCAGGAAAAAAGTCCCATTTGATATAGCAACAACAAAAAAAAAAATACCTGGGAATAAACCTCACCAAGGAGGTAAAAGACCTGTACTCAGAAAACTACACAACACTGAAGAGAGAAATCATGGAAGACACAATCAAATGGAAACATATACCATGCTCATGGATTGGAAGAATCAACATCATCAAAATGTCCATACTCCCCAAAGCAATATATAGATTCAATGCAATGCCTATCAAAGTTCCAATGACATATTTCACAGATATCGAACAAACACTTCAAAAATTTGTATGGAACCATAAGGAGCAGATATCCTTAGCGTGGCTCAAAGAAGCCAGAAACTTCCTGTGATCACTCTGAAACAGCACACACAGAGACCCAGGGAGATTTATGGCCAAGTGTTGTGTTGTCACAAATACAAGAAAAAATGTCCTCCTGAAGGGAGCCAGGGACTGGCATTGCTCACCGTGTGAATATAAGACACAGAATAATAATTTTATATTCCCACCATAATTGGAGTGAAAATCTTTTGGGGTTGTAGGTGATCACATCAAAAAATGTCTTCTCTGGGTATGTGAAACTGAAGAGGACGTGTCCAAGAAACCCAAATTTCTTGGTTCTTTGTCCAAATGACCAAAGAAGGGCACTGACAAGATTTTTCTAGGATTTTGTTTGTTTGTTGCTAATATCAGGTGCATAGAATTTGAAACTTATATGCCTTAAGTCATGAAGCAGAATCTTTATACTTGGTCTACTTTATAAATGGTCTGCTGTTTTAAGAAAAGAATGATTTATTTCACTTAGTATTTTTACTTATATATTTGGCAGCAGAGTGAAAACGGAGCTTCCAGAATAGTCTCCAAAAGCAGACTAGAGATTTGCGTCACTAAGGAACTTGCTACTACTTCCTGCGATATGCATGCTGCATTGGTCTCTGTCCACAGACCCTCTGCAGCCTTCTTAGCCCCGAGTACAGCAAGAGCCATAATAAATAAAGCTCTTCCAGAACTCTTACACTGAAATCTCTCTTTTTTTTAACACTTTTTAAAAATTACTTTATTTTTCTTCCATTACTTCAATGTTCTTCAGTTGTCTGCATTTTCTCCCCTCCCCTCCACCTCACCCCATCCAAGCCAACTCCCTCCCTTGCTTCCACCCTCCCCGTTAATTTTATCTATGTGTCCTTTATAATAGTTCCTGAAAACCCTTCTCTCCACAATCCCTTCCCCCTCCCCTCTGGCTATTGTTCGATTGTTCTTAATTTCAATGTCTCTGGTTCTATTTTGCTTGCTTTTTTCTTTTGTTGATTATGTTCCAGTTAAAGGTGAGATCATATGGTATTTGTCCCTTTCCACCTGGCTTATTTCACTTAGCATAATGGTCTCCAGTCCATCCATGCTGTTGCAAAGGGTATAAGCTCCTACTTTCTCTCTGTTGCATAGAATTCCATTGTGTGAATGTACCATAGTTCCTTGGTCCACTCATTTGCTGATGGGCACTTAGGTTGCTTCCAGCCCTTGCCTATTGTAAATTGTGCTACTGTGAACATTGGGGTGCATAGGTTCTTTTGGATTGGTGTTTCAGGGTTCTTAGGGTATAATCCCAGCACTGTAATTGCTGGGTCAAAAGACAGTTCCAATTTTAGTTTTCTGAGGAAATTCCATACTGTTTTCCACAGTGGCTTCACCACTGTGCATTCCCACCAACGGTGCACCAGGATTCCCTTTTCTCCACATCCTCTCCAACACTTATCTGTTGCTTTGTTTATGATGGCCAATCTGACCGGTGTGAGGTGGTATCTCACTGTTGTTTTAATCTGTATCTCTCTGATGGCTAGTGATGCTGAGCATCTTTTCATATATCTCTGGGCCCTCCATATGTCTTCTTTCGAGAAATGTCTGTTCAACACTTTTGCCCATGTTTTAATTAGGATTTTTGTCTTCCTGAAGTGGAGTCATATGAGTTCTTTATATATTTTGGAGATCAAACCCTTGTCAGAGGTATCATTGGCAAACACGTTTTCCCAGTTGGTTGGTTCTCTTTTTATATTAATACTGTTTTCTTTAGCCCTGCAGAAGCTTTTATTTTGATTAGTTCTCATTTGTTTATTCTTTCCTTTATGTCCTTTGCTTTAGTGGACATATCAGCTACACTGAAATCTTTCAAAGACTAGAACTTGGATGTAGACTCTTTAAAATTCTAACCATGCACACAGGCTCTCTGTACCCTCAGGTGCTGAGTCCCATGCCTCAGATGCTTTGCTCTCTCTGGAGAAATATTCTTTTCTGCATTGGTCCTAGGCCATACAAAATTAATAATAAGTTTTACATACAAAATTTTTATTTTTCAAATGCCATTTTATTACCACCACATATAAGTGGTCCACAAAGGCCAGAATTTAGGCAAATGCCTGCTGCCTACTTTCCATCCCACACTCCTGCATTTGCAGAAGTCCTCAAGCCCTCAGCAGAGGGAGAATAAATAAAACGACCAAGGGCAGAGCATATGGTTCCACTGCCACAGATAGTTCCTTCCTGTTTCCCTCTTTTCCAGCTCATTTTTGGACTCTGTGCTATCACTTATTGGCTCACTGGTTTATGTTAGTCACACTCACCTTGGATGCCCAGAAACATCTCTTGGTCCAGGGGCCTGAGTAGTCAGCTGTTTAACAGCCTCCTACTGGTCCCCATGTGTTATTTGGTTCAGATTGAAGTCTGTAGGATGACCTGGGAAATGGTGCCACATAGAAACACACCTGTCAGGTGAGGGAGGGCTGTGCAGCCTGAAGGAATAATGCCTTGTCCACCAGGCCAGTCAGCTGGTCAGTGAAGAACCAGAAGAAGTTTGGGGTGGTCTCTGACTTCCAGTCCACTGTACTTCCATGATCAAACCCCAATGGTCAACAGACAAGTGCGAAAATTTATATTATTTTTTGGATAGAAAGCAAGAGGACTTAAAGCTCTGAGCACTGGAACCCCCCCCCATATATTTGTCATATGATACACAGACCTGCCTTATTTCTTTAAGAAACAAGTTGGCTAAGAAGTGAAGTAGAAGAAAGGAAATAATGAAGATCAGATCAAAATTAAATGCCATAGTGTCTAAGAGAATAATTCAAAGGATCAATAAATTCAGGTGCTGCTTCTTTCAAAAGATTAAAAAAATGGACAAGCCTTTCAGCAGACCCATCAAGACAAAAAGAGAGAGGACCCAAATAAACACAATCACAAATTACAGAGGAGAGATTACACCTGATACCACAGAAATACAATTGTTTGTAACAAATTCCTACAAAGAACTATATGCCATGAAATTTTAAAACCTGGTGAAATGGATACTTTTCTAGAAACATAGAATATTCCACAACTGAATCAAGAAGAAGCAGAAAGCCTGAACAGGCCAATAACAGCAAGTGAAATTGAAGCAGTAAAAAAAAATTCCTGGTACACAGAAGCCCTAGCTAGGATAGTTTTGAAGGAGAATTTTACAAAAATATTTAAGGAAGCGCTAACCCCTCTTCTTCTCAAACTATTCTAAAAATTCCAAATGAGGGAGAATTCCCAAAGTCTTTTTCTGAGGCCAGCATCAGCCTAATCCCCAAACCAAATATAGACGCAACAAAGAAAGAAAACCACTGGCCAATGTTGCTTATGAACATAGATGCTAAAATCTTAAACAAAATATTGGCAAGCCACAACCAGAAATACAATAAAAAGAGTGCATACCATGATCACTTTGGATTCATCCCAAGGATGCAAGGCTGGTACAATATTTGCAAATCAAGAAATGTAATATATCACATAAACAAAAGTAGAGACAAAAATCACATGATCATATCAATAGAGGCTGAAAAAGCTTTTGTTAGAGTACATCACCCATTTATGATAAAAACACCCAGCAAAGTGGGAGTAGAGGGACCATGCCTCATCATAATAAAAGCCATATATGAGAGGCTTACAGCCAACATCATACTCAATGGGCAAACACTGAAAGCATTCCCTGTAAAATCGGGAACAAGTCAAGGGTGTGGGCTTTCACCAATTCTATTCTAAGTAGTGTAGGAACTCCCAGCCACAACAATCAGACAAAAAAGAAAGAAATAAAAGGCATTCACATTGGATAAGAGGAAGAAACATTGCCTATAATTAACTACTACTTAATCATTTGTATTGTTTTTACATGTCCCTAATTCCCATGAATATTTGCTGAGCTCGTTGCTGCCTAAAAGTGTCCAGTCCCATTTCTATTGTTGAGGACCAGGACATCTCCCACAAAGGTGCCTGCTCATTTAAATATCATTCAAGTACTTTTATGTTCAACTTAATTTAGTTCCAAAACTATGTACAGCACAAATGCTCAGGAAAGGTCTTCATGTGATTGACAATAACAAATGTATTTATAAGGGCCCCCTGTTCTAATGGTAAATCTGTAGTATTGCAGTATTTTCTTGTAAATAAGAAATATTGTGCATGGTTGTTTGGGAGACATTTTGATTGTTCGTTATTCGTGCCTTTGTAGATTCTGTAAACATGTAATGAACTCATACTTCAGATCTATCAGGCACTGTCTGAGGCACTTGGGGCATGGTGGGGCATGAAAGAGATGAATTGGACATGACCATTGATGACTATTTACTTGACAACTAATATTTGAAAGGGACTTCAGAATGCCTTAAGGTTTGCAATCCCAGGCAAATCACTGACCTGAATGTGTTCCTGTAGAATTTTTCTTAATCTCTTTGTATTTTTGTCACTCCTCACTTTTTCTTACACCCCACATTAAATTCTTCAGAAAATTATTTGCCTCAGTGCTCAGAACAAATCCAGAAACTTGCACTTTTTCTTCACACTGCTCCAACTATCCTCACCTGTTACCTGGGCGACTTCACTTGTGTTCTCACCAGACTCCCTGCTTGCAACCCAGCAGCCTCACAAACCCTGGCTAATGAGGAGGCTAAAAATAGTAATAGTTCTCCTCCTGCCTTTTAAATATTTTTGGCTTGGCCAATCATCAAATTAACAGAGACCAATTAGCAGAAGGAAATAAAGTTTTTAATAGGTAATCATAGACAATTCACAGAAACATAAAAATCCAATGACTGTGAGGAAACATTGGGTTATAAAACATTCTGGTCAAAGGAGAAAAAAAGGAAAAGGGGGTCTTTTGTTGCAGAAGTCAGCATGAGTGCTTTGCAGGTAGTTGTGGAGAGCAGATTCTACATGGCAACATGATTTTTTCTTGCAGCTCAGAATCAGTAGGGCATAGGGGGTACCTAGCCAGAAGGTGTCTTCCTGAAGCACTTTTATTTCCCATACCTAATCAAATTAGCCTCAAGTGAACATCCCAATTTTTCTACTGAAGCACAATTTCTATCTGAATCTCTAGGCAGAAATGTGAAGAGGGTCAACCATTTTTTCTGAGTTTTGTTTCCTAATAAACAGCTTAAAAGCAATATCCTTAAACTAAAATTTCAGGGTGGCAAAACGTTGGTTTCCTTCCATAAACAAAGATTACTGACTCCTGTTTTTATTTTCTTTCAACCTTCCAGTGTCTCCCCAGTTCACTCAGAGGAAAGCCAAGGTTCTGGCTGATGGCGTCTCTATTTCTTACTCCATCTGCTCTTGTCTCCTGATCTCTCTGCTCAGCACACCCTCTGTGCTGAGCCAACACATTTGAATTGAGCAAAGAAAATCACCCCAAATGTGTCTTATTTTATTCTAACATACTGTCATACAATATTGTTGTCACTATCATTTGGATTATTGTGTGACTCCCTCATTGTCCTGTCAGATCTATGAGGACTGAGATTTTTTCTGTCTTCCTTATAGTGATTGGAAGAGTGTCAGGAAGATGGGGAGCAGAGGGTTGGTGTTCTTTGATAAATGAATTAAAAGATTACAAATATGATAATGGTTAAAGGGGTAAAATGTGGAGCCTTATGATCTCACAGAAGTGTAATTCTGACCTGGTGAAGACCAGTTAAAATTTTGATAAAGAAACATCTAATAGAGAAGGAGCCAAGGCAAACACAGAGCTCATGTTGAAGGCAGGAATTGGAGGTCCAGGCAGAGGACACAGCGTGTGCAAAGGCCAGGAGGTAGAACATTGAGTGAAGTAAATGAATTTTGCTGACTAGTTTTGGTGACTCAGTGAGCTAATAAGCCTGAGGTACCCAGTACACAGTCAGTGCTAAAAAGTGGCCAGTGATGTCATTACTGCACTCCCCTGGGTACCCACTGTGGGTCTGCCCACTTGGAAACAGCATTATTGGGAAAAGAATATGCTCCTGTCCTGACCACACAAGCAATTCATGTCATCATGCATTGATTACAGCTTCACTGATGTATAAGTGACCGACAATAAACCACACATATGTAAAGTTTAAAATTGATGAGTGTTGGCATGTCTACACACTCCACATGTATCAGTTTAACCCAGAAGTTTTTCACATGCCTCTCTAATCCCTTCTTCTGTTCCCCACCCAACCCCCAGAGTTTTCAGGAAATTACTTGTTTTCTTTCTTTCTCTATAGATAAGTTTGCATATACTGAAGTTTTATATAAGTAAAATAATGTAGTATGTTCTCTTTCTAATGTGGCTTTTTAAATTTACCGTAATTGTTTTGAGGTAAAATTTACATAATAAAAATTAATCATTATAAAGTGGACAGTTCAGTGGCATTTATTGTAGTCACAATATTTGTAGCCATCGTGTGTACTTACTACTAAAACATTTTAATCACAAAAAACACTATAACCTTTGAGAGATTGCTCCCCATTACCCCATACCCTAACTTGTGCAAAGTACTAACCTTAATTCTGTCTTCACCCCCTCTTTGTTTTCTGGCCCATATTCACTGTCTCATGTTCCCTGCCAGCTTGTACATTTGGTTTTGCCACTTGTCTCAATTTCAGGAAACTAATCTGTGTCTTCAAAACATATTCTTTCTCCCAACCCTGTGTCTTACACTCATGCCCATCCTAATATGGGAGCATGGCATCCCCACTTCAGTGGCCCCTCTCTCAACAGGTAGGTCAGACCCTCACTCATTTTATTCAGCTTCATTCTGAGCCTCCAAAACAAGCCCTCCTGTATGGCACCTTTAGAGATCCTTCAAACTATGCAATGCCTAACACCCTCCCAACTCCCAGGCTTTAAAATTTCTCATCTGACACTGAGCAGACCCCATTCCTCCACGACTTCACTCTGTGTTCACCTCTGCTTACACACAATCCACCTCTGGACAAGTCCCCCAAAATGTCAGCCCAACACACCAGAGGTCACAGGGAGCAGGACAGGAAATGGAACAAGAGAAGAGATTTATTTTCCATTTCCCAGGTTCTGGATGCAGGCTCTTTAAGCACAGGCATATGGAAACTGTAAAAAGAACAAAGAACACAAAGAACGAGGACGGTGATGTCTGCCCTGAGCTGCACGTCACAGAGGGCTTGAGAGAGGATTCAATGTGGGCCTGTGGGTGCTTATGTAACAGAGACCTGCATGTTCACTTCAGCTGTTGTGTTTCAGGATAGGATATCTTTTATAATCTCTGTGATCTTGTTTCTGAAGGTGCTGTGAAAATGGATGTGGAATGAGTACACTGTTGATGGTTAGGGTGCTGTGGAATTGGGCCCTTTCATGCTGGCATGTCTTCATGGGTCCTGAGCAAAGGCTGCTTTGAGGCATTTGGGTCTGAGGCAGGAGACAGCATAGGAAGAACTCTGAGGTTGCAATACTTTTACTGGCCAGTGTCTAGCAACCTGATTGCCAGGAAATGCCTTTACACCAATTAAGTAGAATAAGTAATAAACCGAGGCAGGAGGAGGAAGGAGATAGGTCTCATGTACTAACTGAGCAGTCCTGAGCCTGGTGTGATAATATTGCCAATTGTTCCAACATTACAAGAAACGCTATGTTAGCAAGAAAGGAGGGAAATCCTTGAAATTCTATGTAGCATTTACACTATCTGGGAAAAGGCCTTGAAACTATGCCTTCATCCCAAGGCCTGGAATGCGGGAGAGGGTACACGGTGCACAAGGAAGAAACCCATAAAACAACTTTGGTTAATTGCTTAATTGCCTACTTCTGGTCACTATCTGTTTCACAAGAGAGTCCTGGAGACTCACAGATGAGTCCATAAATAACTTTGGAAAGTGCCCCAATTTCAATGAATTGTTCCCTGTCATGTATTTGTTTTACAGCAAGATGAACAAGTGGAGTCAGGAGCAAGATAAGGATTGGGGCTAGCAGACCCCTATACATGCCACATGTACCCGTTAATCACTATGTAAGTGTGTCTCTTATCTGACCAACTATATAAGTCCTGAGAACAAAGGACTCGCTCTCTTGCTCTGGGGGCTGAGGGCGCTTTTGGCACTCTTGGCTCTGGGGCCACTGGGCCTCTGGCCGCCGGCCTCAGGCTGCCTGGGGGCTCACCACCCTGGTCTTCGGCTGCTCGCTCTTTTGCTGCCCTACTTTGCCCTGTAACTTTACCTTTCACCTCTTCCTCTCTACACAGTCCCATTCTCTTCCATGGGAACAGTCACTAATAAACTGATTCAATGCTAATAGATTTGCTGATCTGTAATTCTTTACATGCGTCAGCAAGAAGAACCAGGTCTCTACCATCAACAGGTCCACAAGAGGACCTGGGATGTCAGGTCACCTCCTGCTGTGAACACCAAGAAGAAGAGAGGCATGCCTATTGGAAAACTTTTTAAAAACAATTAACGAGTTAAGGAAAAATGTCAAAGAGTTATAGACACTTTTGAGTAAGAAAACATAATTAGCTGCTTTCAGGGATATTGTGTTAAGGTAAAACATACATTAAATACTTTTAAAAATAAGTGTAACACTCTATTAAAGATGATGCCATAGGGCAGTGAAACAGAACCCAACACCCCTGGTTCAAAGGCTGGAGAGAATTTAGAAGGAAATATGGGAATGTGTGTTGACTAATTGACTTTACACAAAAGCAAAGCAACACTTTTCATGAATTTCTGATAGGAGGTCCTTTTTCATTTTGACTCTAAAGGTCCCCAACAAAGGTGTGCTTTTATTGGGACATGAGATCACCAGGAAGGTTAAAATACTAAGAAATGGGACCAGGTATTTGAGACAGATATATTCTTTGGTTCTTAACACTGGCAAGAAGCTTTCAAAAACACTTAGGTATGTTTCAACAGACCAGATAAAGGATCAGCAATTACCAAATTGCAATTTCATTTTGAATGGAGTGATATAAAAAATAGATGTCGGTGGCCTAGATTCAGAAAGAAACTGCGTAAGGGTTCCTGACTCTGAGGGAACATTAGCTCTCCAGGTCATAACAAAAATGCCTTCTTCACAGTGGAGGGACCCACAACTAAATCTCTTTCAGCCAAGTCCTAGTCTTCATTGTTGGTGCTCTTCTCCCAAGGTGAGTCTGTGTCAGGCAGACTGAGCTTTGCCCAGAGGTTCCATAGAAATGCAAAATGTTGCTTCCTCAGTACCCCGAGTCTTCTCATCCTGAGTCTGAAACAGGGAGTCAGTGCCAACAAAATCCCATTGAGTTGGGCTGAGGAGCAGCCTGGCAGTGGTTGTTGGGGTCCCTGTTGGAAGCGGGTAGAGGTAGGTTGTCTTTGGAGCTTATTGTGTAGTTAGGTTTTTGATACAAATTATATCAAATATGTAGATGATTGGAAGTCTTTCAATCCTTAAACATAGATGTATTTCTACTTATTTGGTTTTAATTTTTAATTGTTTTCCAGATAACTTGGTGGTTTCAGTGCATACATCTTCCACATACTTGGATCATTTTTCTCTAAGTCTTTCATTCTTCCTGGTACTATCTGAAATGAAACTTTTCTAAAATCCATTTTGGGTTTGTTCATTATTGTTACCAAAAAATGGAAATGATGCTGACTGTTGATTTTGTCCTTTCTAACTTGACTGAATATACTAGTTTTCAAATTTTTTGTGTGTGTGGAGGGCAGAATCTGTAGTGTTTTCTACATATACGGTTAAGTTGTCTGTTGAAGGGATCAATTTTCTTCTTTTTTTCCAATTTGAATACCAAATATGTCATCTTCTTACTAAATTGTTCCATCCGGGGATTCTAGTACTATGTTGAATAGGTGGGAAAATGTTACTCTCCTCGTGTTCTATACTTTATTAACATTTTGCTGTTTCTCCATGAAATATTGTGTTAAGAATGGGTTTCCTGTGTGGCCTTTACTATCTTGAGTAGTTTCCTTCTTTCCCTGCAGTCCCTGTCTTTTGTTAAGACCATAAAAATGTCTCTGTAGGGAGATATTTCAGCATGTCATTCAACTCACAGACAAGAAAGTAAGTCTTATTCAAGTTGTCAAAATATTTACAAAAATCTTCAAACACAAGGTCATAACAACCAAGTTGGGCTACCTTTATGGAATAATAAAATATTTCACACCAGGTCAATGCTTTCCCACTCACTATATTTCCTTGTCCTGAGAGTTGTACAGAGGATATGAGCCTGCCTTCCCCAAGGAACACAGACATTTATATGAGGAGCAGGACATGACTTTATGAAGTGAAATAAGTTCTAAGACCAAGAAAGGTCATGAGAGAGGAAAATTTCATGTAATGATTAGGTGAGAGGACACAGGAGCTAAGAAGGGGTTCTCTGTGCTGATAGTACTGAGGTGTCCGTGAGAACATGTCAGGGCTCACTCTGGGGTAATCTGGAGTCAGAGAAGAGGTCCAGCCCTCCCTTTACACATTGTCACCTCAACAGAGGCAATAATTTTTCTGCAGAGCTCAGGACCATCCTCAGGTGACCTTTACAAAGTTAACTATGGACAGCGAGTGGCTGAGATGTCTGGAGGTGCATAGTGGCCCCAGGTCCCACACCCACTCTCTCTCTGTCACATCCTCTGTTTCCCACAGAACTTGTGAGTGTGCTAACTTTCCAGTCAACAATACTATAGTCACAGAGCAGCATAAGGACGCTGTGGTGCTGGCTACTACACAAGTGTGACCTCTACTCAGTGGTTGTACAACAGTGAGAGCCTAAAGCTGTTTTAGAAGATGAAGCTCTCCTGTGGCTACAGAACTTTCACCATGGACTTTGCCAGGACAAAGATGTGGGAATTATCAGTGTGATGTCATGAAAACCATAGTTTCTTAGAAAGTGAGACCCTCAATATGGGTGTAAAATACGAGTGACCCTTTCTTCCTCACCTGTTATTAAACTCTGAATAAATCTTTTGCATTTTTCAAGTAGATATGCTGTGAGAGTGAAAAGTTGTTAGAAGACTTGCACTGAGTCATAAATGCTTAATAATAAAAGCTGACATTGTCATTGTTGTTGTCTTCAGGTTGCATTTTATACCAGATCCCACCATTGGTTGGTCTGAGATGCACCATCTGTAGAGTGAAGTTGACAGAGTGTCCCTCAAGTATGGGCAGTTGTCATGTGGTTACCAGTGGAAGCAAGTGATAGATTTGTAAATATTCAATTTCTGTTGTTTTTCCAAGGGTCATGTGGCAGGCACCTGGACACTGTTGTGGACAACAAGAAGAAGCTAAAGACACCTATGTTGGTAGCAACTCTGATCTCTTTCTCTCTGTTTGACTTCTTTCCATAAATTCTAATGTATTCTTGAGTGTCTCAGTTTCATGGAAGTAGGCTCATTTACATAAGTTTAGCATGACTCTGTCCCTTTTATTCATAGAATATGATTAGAATTATCAGTAATACAAGCACAGTTTTGGATCAAATGTCCTTCTTCAGACTGATGCCCACAGAGTTAGAAATAACCACACTCTTTATGAAGCAAAGTTTGACCTGATGGTTATTTGGATATTTCTTGGTGAAAAGGGAATCACCCAAACCTAGGAAGACTGTTGCTAAAGTGTGAATATGAAGCCTACTAACTTCAAGAGGCTGTTAAAACTCCCATCTCAGGTTTTATTTTTTTTAAAAAGTGCAGCAGAACAAACTATGTGGTGAATGTGAGTCTCTTTTTACTCCAGTTACTAATCGGGACAAAGTAAATTACAGCAGCCATGTTGTAGGATATAGAATATCCTTATTAGTTTCATATGATTTTTGATCAAAAACACAATAAAAGGTGACTGCAGAGATATATAAAATCACAGCCTCCTGGGGATGCAATCCTGGCTCAGTTCAAGGACTCTCAGCAAGTTTGCATTTGTGCCTACATTGCTAGGAACTGACAACTATTTCTTTTCACATTTTCTTATTGTTGTTAAAGTACAATTTCTCCATTTTCCTCCCACCACTCCCCCTACCACTCCAACCATCCCCAGTTCCCACCCTTGATCTATGCCCCTTTGGTTTTGTCCCTGTGTCCTTCATACTTGTTCCTGAAAACCCTTCCCTCTTTTCCCTCCATCATTGCAGAAACTGGTGGAGATGCAAACTGGGTCTTTCCTGAAACGGATTTAGTTGTGGGTCCCTCCGCTGTGAAGAAGGCATTTGTGTTACAACTTAGAGGCCTTCACGTTCCCAGAGTCAGAAACCTGTGGACAGGTTCTATCTGAGTATAGGCCTCTGAATCTATTTTTCATATATTTCCTTTAGAAATGTGATTGCAATTTGCAATGCCTGATTCTTCATTTGGTGTTATGAAACATATACAAGTCTTTTTGAACACTTTTTGCCAGTGGTAAGCACCAAAGAATATCTGTCTCAAATACCTGCACCCATTACTTTGAATTTTAATCTTCCTTGTGTACCTCTGCCGTGTCTCTGAGGACAGTAGAAACCTACCTTGCTTGGGGACCTTTTCCTACAAAATGTAAGGACTTCCTGTCAGGATTGTATTCAAAGTTTTGTTTTCTTTTGTGTAAAGTCAATAAGCAAACAAAGAAGCCTGTGGATCCTTCTGTTCTAAAATCTCTCAGGCCTTTCACTCAGGAGTGTGAGTTCTATCTCACTGCCCTAATGCATAGTCTTTAATACAGTCTTACTTGTCCTTTTCAACTTGTTTGATGCATGTTTTCTTTAATAAAACTTCCCAGTAAGTAGCTAACCATGTCATCTTAAAGTGTTGATAATTAACATATTTTAAATCTTCCATTTTTTTCTTGATCTTGTAACTTTTTTGTTAAATAAAAGGTTTTCATTGTCTCCCTCCCTTTTGACTTGATATTCACAGCAGACGATGACCTGACTTCCCAGATCCTCCTGGGGCCTCAGGTCGCCTCAAAGTGGGCTTGGCTCAGAATCCATGAAGATGTGCCAGCATAAAAGGGCACAATTCCACAGCGCCCTCACCATCAACAGTGTGCTCATTCCACATCCATTTTCCCTGCACCTTCAAAATACAAGATCACAGAGATTCAAAAAGGTATTCTGTCATTAACCTTAGCTGGTCTAATGAACATGCAGGTCTCTGTTACATCAGCCACCCACAGGCATGTACTGAATGAACCTCTCTCAAGCCCTCTGTGACGTGCAGCTCAGGGCAGACATCACTGTCCTCATTCCTTGTTTTCTTTGTTGTTTTTAGAAATTCCACATGTCTGTCCTTAAAGAGCCTGCAACCAGAATTGTTAAATGGGAAATAAATCTCTTTTCTGGTTCTATTTCCTTTCTTGCTCCTGGTGGCTTCTGGTATATTTGAAAGATCCTGGGGGACCTGGCCAGAAGTGAATTGTGTGTAAGCAGAGGTGAAGACAAAGTCATGGAGGATTGGAGACTGCTCAGAGTCAGGATGAGAAAGTATAACACCTGGAATGTGTTTGGGTGTTAGGCATTTTAAGGTTTCAAGGGGTCCTAAGGGTGCCATGCAGGAGGGTTTGTTTTGGAAGCTCAGAATGAAGCTGATAATGTGAATGAGGGTCTGACCTACCTGTTGAGGGAGAGACTCTGGAGCTCGTACATTGAATCTTCCTCTAAGACTAGGATGAGCATGGGTGTAAGACACAGAGTTGGGAGAAAGGATAATGTTCTGAAGACTCAGATAAGTTCTCTGACATTGGGATGAGTAGGAGCATCAGATGTACAAGCTGCAGAGTCCTGACACAGGGTGTATGGGACAGAAAACAAAGAGGGGACAAAGACAGTTAAGGTTGGTACTTTCCACAAGCTAGGGAATGGGGTAATTGGGAGCAATCTCTCAATGGGTACAGTGTTGTATGTGATGAAAATATTTCAGTACTGGGTACACATGATGGCTACACCACATTGTGACTACAGTAAGTGCCACTGAATTGCTCACTTTAAAATTATTAAATTTGTTGTGTAAATTTTACCTCATAAAATAATTATGCTGAATTAAAGAAGCCAGATTAAAAAGAGAACATCCTACATGATTTTATTGATATAAAACTTCAGAAAATGCAAACTTATCTACCGAGAAAGAAAGAAAATATGTAATTGCCTGAAAACTCTGAGGGTTGGGAGGGGAAGAGAGGAAGGGATTACAAAGGCGTGTGAGAAACTTTTGGAGGAAATGGATCCACATGGAGTGTGTGCACATGTCAACACTCAACAGATTATACACTTTACATATGTGTGGTTTGTTGCCTGTCACTTATACATCAGTCAAGCTGTAATCCATGCTTAATGTCATGAATTGCTTGTGTGGTCAGGATGAGAAGATACTGTTTTCCTAATAGTGCTGTTTACAACTGGGCAGACCTGAAATGGGTGCCCACGGGAGTGCAATAATGACAATACTGGCCATTTTCCAGCACGGACTGTGTATGGGGCACCTCAATTGTATTAGCTCTCTTAACCACCAAACTGAGTCAGTAAAATTCATTACTTCACTAAATGTCCCTGCTTCCTGGCCTTTGCACACGCTGTGTCCTCTACCTGGACCTCTCATTCCCGCCCCCTCATGAGCTCTATGTTTGCCTGGGCTCATTCTCTATCAGATGTTTCTCTGTAAAAAACTTTAACTGGTCCTTCATGTCAGTCAGAATTCCACTTATGTGATGTCATAATGTTCCATATTTTATCCTTTTAACCATTAGCACATTTGTAATTTTTTACTCATTCATCAAAGAACACCATTCTGTGCTCACCATCTACTTGACTCTCTTCTAATCACTGGAAAGAAAACAGACATAATCTCAGTCCTCATAGACCTGATTGCTGGTGGTTGGGTCACACTATAATCCAAAACAACGGCGACAATAATCACGTATGATAGTGATAGGGGACTCAAGAGTTGGAAAATTTAGTTGAAAGTAAATAGTTAATAAGCTTAGTAGGGCATGCATATGATAAAGCCATTGATTCAGGAACTGCAGATAAGGCCCATCCTGGCTCCTGGGAGAGACAGCGGACCTCCTGGGGCACTGCTAAAGATCACCTCCTGGGGACAAGTGAGGCATCCAGGCCATGGTGTTCCAGGGAGAGACAGAGGACCCACCTGCCCCTGGGAACAGCTAACTGCCCTGGGTGAGAATACTGCAGTTTTTTAATCTGATTTTCCCTGAATTACAAACCCCCTCACCACACTTTGTCCTCTGTTATAAAAAGGCTGGCTTGGACGGAAATATAAGAATGTCAGCTTGGGTATGAACCTGCCGTCTTCTCAGATCACCAACCATCTGAATAAAGCACCCATAAAGATTCAATCCCTGTCCCTGCTGATTGGGACAGGCAGCATGAAAGCTGGTTTTTCTGGTTTCATTATCTCTCACAGAGCCTCCTGCTTCTCATGGTTCTTCTTGCTTCTCACCCAGATGTGGTTAGCTTTCTGTCCACCAAGCCAGGTTTGTAAGTGACTTCTCCATTTGGGGCACCTCTAGCTCAACACCCCACTCAGTCAGTTTATTTTATGTGTTATTACACATTTATAACATCTACAAATGAGCAATTAAAATGTCTCCTGAACACCCATGTACAGTATTTCTTATTGACTAAGACAATACAGCAATACCACAAAGTCACCGTGACTGTAGAGGCCCTTATGAACCCATTGTAGTTGTAGTCACATGAGGACCTCTCTGGAGCATTCCTGCTGTAGGCCATTTAGGAACTAAATTAAGTTAAATGTAGGAGTAATTGAATGATAATGAAACACAACAAAAGATCTCATTCAGCAATAAGTACTGATAGCATAAATATAACACTGGAAAATCATCCAAATACTCCCAATACATTTCTCTCTTTCCCCAGACCCACTTGAAATATCGTAATTGAATTTTATATGAATGCTACCACCTCAAGAATGCAAATATGTGTTAGTTTTGAATTGTATACTTTTGTAACTGGGTTGAGGCATTTTCTTGAATTAGAGCAACAGCCTCAACAAAGTTAAATTATTATTGGGAGAAATTAACACCGATTATAGAATTTCCCTTGAGTTACAGTGACTGAGGGACTAATTTCTCTGGGCAAACAATGCAATGTGTTTCTAATATTGGACCTACTTTACAATATTATCATTGTGCCCATCACCATAAATTTCTGGATTGCGGAAACATACAAAATGTGCGATTAAAACTTATCTAGATAAATTTTTAGAATCTTTTAACCCCCATTAGCCAAAAAGCTGTTTAACCTAAATTTTACTCCTTTTGGTAAACACATAGCTTTTCTCCTCATTAAATAGTCAATGGTCACTCTACACATCTAAACAAAGGGGCATATAGATCAAGCTTACTAAAATGAGACATTCTGCATTATTATTAAAAAAACTTATTAGTCAACTTGTAAGAACTGATAAGTTACTGATTCTCTTTTCACAAGTGCACTCCTAGGCAATGATGATGACCTCAAAGACAATGACACATTTTATCTGATGGAGGAGACATCAGTTAAAGACGCTTGTCACCATTGTTGGAAAAAACCTCGTCAGGGGCCCAACAGCCAATGTAACCTGCCCCTGTCTCTGCTACTTGCCTCTACTTGTCACAATCAAACATACTTCAAGGATGGGAAGTTACTGGTGTCAGAAACAGACAGCTATGCCAAGGCATTGACAAATGCTTTATAACTACAAATTGATGTTGAACATTTTAAGTTTGATTGTCTTGACCTGTCTGCTAAAATTAGTCATAACAACAATTATAGTTGTTCTTTGGGCTTTTCTCAAACTGTGTGTATATAGCACAACTATTAATAATTTCTAACATGTATATGGTAACTTTTATTTTACTAACAATGCTCTTTTATGGGTTTTCTTTTGAGGCAGGTTAGTAAGAAGCTAGAAATATTCTTTTGCAAGAGAAATGGGGAGATTGAGAAAGGTAGCTGAACACTCTGGTCGAGCAATTTACAGCGAGATAGAAAAGTTTACCCAGGTGAAAAGACCCAGGCTCCTAGCAGTAAATGAAATGTGCTGGACCTTGCTTTCAGGGTGGCCTTTATTCTTCTGGCATGTAGCTGCTCATGCAGGTTAGACCCTGTGGCCTGGTGCTGACCAATTAGTGGAGACCACAACCCTGAAGGGCACACCTGAAAACACTGATGAATATTATCTTGAGATCTTCCTTGAGACCTCGCCTGAATTTTCACCTTTTGAAAGCAACAAATTTCCTCAACACAGATTACACTGTGTGCACTCTTGTTTTATTTTGAAAAGATTTTATGTGTTCATTTTTTTTAGAGAGTGGATGGAGATAGAACAAGAGAGAGAGAAACATCAATGTGTGAGAAAAAGGTCGATAGGTTGCCTCTTGCACACAGCCAACAGGCACGTGCTCTCTGGCCCACAACGCAGGCACGTGCTCTCACTGGGAATCGAACCAATGACTTTTAGTACCAAGGCTGATGCTCAGTCTACTGAGCTAACCAGACAGGGCGGTGTACAAACTTCTTGAGGCATGCCTACTGAATTTTTTTTCTTCTTTTAGGGGAAGGTAAATTTCTTTTCTTGTCATCTCTGAGGGATTCCCACCAGACTTGCAATAAGGGAACATGGTGGCAGCAGCTTGTCCCAAGCAAACCCCCTAAACCTTTCCACAAGGCCCCTTTTCTATGACTATGCAATAAGCTGAGAGCAGCCCCTCCTAGTCTCACATGTTTCCCGTAATGTTTTAAGAGAATCAAAGCAGCCCTGCCCAGTCTC
>PVJI01014684.1:0-43367 GCA_004026765.1 Micronycteris hirsuta
TCAAAGGTGAGATCATATGGTATCTGTCCCTCACCGCCTGGCTTACTTCACTTAGCATAATGCTCTCCAGTTCCATCCATGCTGTTGCAAAGGGTATAAGCTCCTTCTTCCTTTCTGCTGTGTAGAATTCCATTGTGTAGATGTACCATAGTTTCTTGATCCATTCATTTGTAGATGGGCACTTAGGTTGTTTCCAGCATTTGGCTATTGAGAATTGCACTGCTATGAACATTGGAGTGCATAGGTTCTTTTGAACTGGTTTTTCAGGATTCTTAGGCTATAATCCCAGTAGTGGAATTTCTGGGTCAAAAGGCAGTTCCATTTTCATTTTTTTGAGGAAGTTCCATACTGTTTTCTACGGTGGATACACCAGTCTGCATTCCCACCAACAGTGCAGTAGGGTTCCCTTTTCTCCACATCCCCTCCAACAGTTATCTGTTGCTTTGTTGATGATGGTCATTCTGACTGGTGTGAGGTGGTACCTCATTGTAATTTTAATTTGCATCTCTCTGATGGCTAATGATGCTGAGCATCTTTTCATATGTCTCCGGGCCCTCTGTATGTCCTTTTTCGAGAAGTGTCTGTTCATGTCTTTTGCCCATTTTTTAATTGGGTTTTTTGTCTTCCTGGGGTGGAGTCGGATGAGTTCTTTATATATTTTGGAGATCAGACCCTTGTCTGAGGTATCGTTGGCAAATATGTTTTCCCATATGGTTGGTTCTCTTTTTATTTTAATACTGTTTTCTTTAGCCCCACAGAAGCTCTTTATTTTAATAAGGTCCCATTTGTTTATTCTTTCCTTTATGTCCCTAGCTCTAGGGGACATATCATTGAAGATGTTGCTGCGTGGAATGTCTGAGATTTTCCTACCGATGTTTTCCTCTAGAACTTTTTTTTTTAATCTCAAATCTTAAACTCTCCTTGGAAGTTCTAGGTATGCTGTATCTAATCCGTCTTATGTTAATGAAGCTCATAAGTTATTCTTGCCATTTTCCTTACTATCTAATTTTGAATTATCTTCTTTGAATATATTCAAAGCACCTTGAAAACACTTGCTTTCTTTATTCTCTGACTTCATCTTGTTGTGTTTGCTTTTGAAATCACATGTTCCCAGGCCGATTATAAACAGTAGCTATTCTCTTGGGATCAGAGGATGGAGTAAACTCTGGAAGAAGAGGAATATTATAGGTAACAAAAAACTAATAGCCCAAGAGAATCAGACTTAGCCACACATTTAGGAGAAAAGTAACCAAGAATATGAAAAAAAAAAAATACATCTTGATTCTAGGACAGAAAACTAAGGGTTAAGGACATAAGAGAAAGAGAGAGAAAATTATTAAAAATAATATTTCTGTACCCTCAAAGTTGACACTATTCCAATAAAAACTAGTTACCTCTGAATTTTTTCTTTTATTCTTCTATAAATACATCATATTAATATTATAACTCCTTTAAAAACCTACTGAAAATATTTTATTATAATAATATATAATAACTTAAAATGTCCCAAAAGTGATATGTTCTATTCTCATTTTCTGTGGGTCATAAAAGAATAAAAAAAATAATTAAAAAATCTGGAATTAGACTGGACAAGTTTGTTTGCAGGTTCAACCTATTCATTCTTTAACAGGGAACTTTTTCTAGCCCTGATAATATAAAAGGACATAACGTGCTTTAAGCCTTTTAATGAGACTGATCTTAAGATTTATGTTGTCCATGGCTACAGTTTTCAAAATGTTTTTCTTTTCAATAGCTTGAAATTAATACCCAAAATAAAATTTATAAAATTAGACATGGATACAAAAATAGAAAATGTGTTTTATGTATGCATAGAGAAGGGAAACTCATTAATTTTTGAAAAAAATATTCTAAGAATTTAAACACATATGTTCGTAATGAAGGGGGGGGGAGTCTATTAGTCTGTAATTTGTCACAACCTAAGAAAGGCCCATAGAGTACACAAAAAAAATATTTTACTACATGGAGTATTAAAAATATATGCTTAGTAGGGGGAGGAGGGAGGAAGGTAGGGAGGAGGAGGAAGAAGGCTTTTCCTAATTATAGAAAATTTTAGAATAACCATACCTAAATTTATACTGATGATAATTTATGATGTCAGTTGCACCCAGATAATATATATACACATACATAAAGTGTGTTACATTTGTTACACTACCCACCTGAGTACTTTTCTGCAATACAGAGACCAATGTTACTGAGGCAGAATACTCAGCTCTATTAAGTAAGGACAGAATTCTTAAGCACCAATACCTACCTCTCACTCTTTTTCAAATTTAGGCAATTCAGAGCTAATAACAATATAGAAAACCCCAATCAACACAGAAGTGTTTCATATATATTTTCTGTCATCAAGGAGACCACAACCTGAAGAGGGAGAGGCTCAAGGACCAGGTTTTCACCTCCCAGCACAATACAGTGTAGTATCAAACCATTTCATCAGGTGTCCCTCCAGTAGTTTCAGTTCTTTTTACTTTACAGGAAGGGAGTTATTCTTTGTGTAGCCTTCGGACATTTATTTTTCTCTCACAATATTTTGTTTGATTTGTGTAGTTGTGTGTGTGGCTTATTCATTATTTGTGTTGTGTTGCATTCCATTGTGAGAATAAGAACATTTTAATTTCCATTCTCATATACATAGTTAGATTATTTGCATTTTGAGGCTATTACAAATGTTGCTCTGATTAATATTTTTGTGAATGTATGGGCGTAATTGAGAACAATTATTCTTTGCCAGATACACACACACAAATTGGAGCTTTATAAAAGTTTCATAAATGCAATATTAAAGAGAAGGACAAAATTGGAGAACTGGCACTACCTGACTTCAAGACTTACGGAAAAGCTACAATAATCAAGACAGTATGGTAGTGGAGAAAGAATAGACAAATAGGTTAATGGAACAGGTTAAAGAGCCCAAAAATAGTCCCATAAATACAATAAACTGATCTTTGAAAAAAGAACCGAAAAAGAGAGTCTTTTTGCCCTGGCTGGTGTGGCTCAGTGGATTGAGCACCAGCCTGCCAACCAAAGTGTCACCAGTTCGATTCCCAGTCAAGTCACATGCCTGGGTTGCAGGCCAGGATCCCATTAGCGGGTGTACAAGAGGCAAGCACACACTGATGTTTCCCTCTGTTTCTCCCTCCTTTCCCTTCTGCCAAAATAAGTAAATAAATAAAATCTTTATTAAAAAGTGTTAAAAACAGATTATACATTTTAAAAAAAGATAGTCTTTTCAACAAGTAGCACTGGAAGAACTGGGCATCCAAATGCAAAAAGGAAAAATAATCTCAACACAGACTTAATACACTTCATAAAAGTTAAATTAGATCATAAACCTAAATATAAACTGGATAACTAAAAAACTCCTAGAAAATAACATAGAAGAAATATTTAAATGAACTTGGGTATAATGATAACTTTTTATTTATAACAACAAAGGTACAATTCAATTCATGAAGAAAATAATTGGTAAGCTACACTTCATTAACATTATTCAATTAAAGATACTGTTAAGATAATGAAAGTCACAAACTGAGACAAAATATTTACACAACGCATATTTGGCCAAAGACTGTTATCTAAAACATACAAAGTAATCTTAAAACTACACATTAAAAATAAATAATCAGCTTATAAAATGATCCGAAGTCCTTCATAGACAATTCACCAAAGAAGATACACAAATGGCAAACAAACATATGAAAAACACTCTGTATCTTATGCCATCAGAGGAATGAAAATTAAAACAATAATAAACCACTACATACCTTTTAGAGTGGCCAAAATCCAGAACACTGACAACATCGAATGCTGGCGAGAGTGTGGTACAATAGGAACTCCCATTCATTTATAGTGGGGATGCAAAATGAAATAGCTATTTTGGAAGACAACTTGGCAGCTCCTCACAAATTTAAGTATACTCTTACCGTAAGAACCAGCAATCACACTCTGTGGTATTTTCCCAAAGGAGATGAAAATTTGTGTCCACATAAAAACCTTCATGCAGATGTCTATAGCAGCTTTGTTCATAATTGCTAAAACTTAAAAGTAACCTAGATGTCCTCCAATGGGTAAATAAACTGTTTTACATTCAGTAGCATATTACTCAGCACTAAAAAGACATGAACTATCAAACAATGAGAAGACGAGGAAACTTACATGTATATTTCTCAGTTAAGGAAAAAGGATTTCCAGCCAAGATGGAGTCATAGTTAGATATGCTTTGCTTCCTTGCAAAACCAAAAGAATGGCAACGACAAATTTAAAAACAAAAAACAACCAGAACTGCCAGAAAATGGAATTGTAAGGAAGTCTGACAACCAAGGAGTTAAAAAAGAAACATTCATCTACTCTGGTAGGAGGGGCAGAGATGGGCAGCGTACACAGAGAGGCATGACAAGACAGCAGGCGAGCAAGGCGAGGGCTGGAGCAGGAGGGGATGGGTACAGCAGGCAGTCGCACATTCCCATGCAAATAAGTCAGGAGGAACAACTGGGGAGCAAGGCAGACCACACAACTCAGGGTTCTAGCCTGGGAAACTAAAGCCTCAACACCACTGGCTATAAAAACCTGTGGGGGTTGGAGCAGTGGGATAAACTGCAACCTCACAGGAGAGTTCATTGAATAGATTCATGGGGTCATAGAACATACACAAGATCACCCAGCAGGGAATGGGCACCAGAGTCACTTGTGGGTAGTGAGGGAAGTAACTGAAATTGGGGTGAGAGCCAGGCAAGTAGCATTGTTCCTCTCGGAATTCTCCCCCACATGCAGTGCCACAAGGCAGCAAAGTGGGTTGTCCCACCCTGGCCGATACCTAAGGCTCTGCCCCTTATAACATAACAAGTGCACTAAGACAAAGAAATATAGCCCAAATAAAGAACAGATAAAAACTCCAGAAAAAGAACTAAGCAATAAGGAGAGAGCCAAATTATCTGATGCAGAGTTCAAAACACTGGTAATCAGGGTGCTCACAGAAATTATTGAGTACTGCCACAAAATAAAGGAAGAAGTGAAGGCCATGTAAAGTGAAATAAAGAAAAGTATACAGGGAACCAACAGAGAAGGGAAGGGAACCCGGGCTCAAATCAAAGATTTGGAACAGAAGAAAGAACTAAGCATTCAACCAGAACAGAATGAAGAACAAGAATTCAACAAAATGAGGAGAGGCTTAGCAACCTCTGGGACAACTTTAAACATTCCAAAATCCAAATAATAGGGTTGCCAGAAGGAGAAGAGGAAGAGCAAGTAATTGAGATCTTATTTGGAAAAATAATAAAGAAAAATTTCCCCAATCTAGCAAAGGAAATAGACTTCCAGGAAGTCCAGGACGCTCAGAGAGTCCCAAAGAAGTTGGACCCGAGGAGGAAACACACAAGGCACATAATAATTAAATCACCCAAGATTAAAGATAAGGGGAGAATCTTAAAAGCAATAAGAGGAAAGGAGACAGTTACCTACAAAAGAGTTCCCATAAGACTATCAGCTGATTTCTCAAAAGAAATCTTACAGGCTAGAAGGGGCTAGAAAGTAGTATTCAAAGTCATGAAAGGCAAGGAGCTACATCCAAGATTACTCTATCCACCAAAGAAACCATTAGCAATAGAAGGGCAGATAAAGTACTTCCCAGAGAAGATCAAGTTGAAGGAGTTCATCATCACCGAGCCCTTATTATATGAAATGTTAAAAGGACTTATCTAAGAAAAAGAGGGTCAAGACTACGAACAGTAAAATGACAACAGATTTACAACTATCAACAACTGAACCTAAAAAACAAAAACAAAAACAAACTAAGCAAACAACTAGAACTGGAACAGAATCACGGAAATGGAGATCACATGTAGGAATATCGGTGGGGAGGGAGTAGGGAAGAATGGGAGAGAATACGGGGTATTAGAAGCATAATTGGTAGGTACAAAATAGTCAGAGGGAGTTTAAGAACAGTATAGGAAATTGAGAAGCCAAAGAATTTATATGTACAACCAATGGACATGAACTAAGGGTGAACAATGCTGGTAAGAGGGGGATTCAGGGTGGAGGGGGATAAAGTGGAGAAAAATGGGACAATCGTAACAGCATAATCAATAAAATATACTTTAAAAAGAAAATAAGAGAATAAAAAACAATCTAACAAAACTATATACTGTAGGACTTGTACCATACAATATTCTGGTGTATGCAACCAAATTTTACTTTTTGAAGTGTAGATTTTAAGCTGATTATTAAGAGAATAAACTCAGTAAAAAAAACTTTGACTCTCCCTTCTCTTGAGTGCCTCCTCCCTTTCATGCCTAACATATCCAGATGAAAAGGCTTGCTTCATGAAGGTAATCTAAGTTTGTACACCTTATTCTAATTTGAATTAAGTATAGTAGGTAGAAAGTCACTGTTACAGAATCAGCCAATGTCATTCTGGAACAGCTATGGGGTTCAATTGCCCACCTCCAAGAAGCATGACTCCCAAAGTAAGAGTTTGCTGAAAAAGGAAGGGGTTGTTTTTTTAAAAGTTATACAGATTTATAATAATGACAGATTTCTTCCCTTAAATCCTGCTCCCTTTAAAAACACCTCCCCAAACAAATATGGCACTCAGGAGTACCATCTTTCACAAAACAGAAGTCTACAATTCAGCATTCCCAGTCACAGTTCAGCTCCAAGCATCTCTCCTGTGTTTGTGTACTTGGCCAGGCAGGTCCACTCAGCTCTGCCAGCTCTGCCACCATCCTCTCCAGGAAGACCTCCAGGCAGACCTCCTCACTCATAGCAGACTTCCCTTAAGACCCTGTGTTACTTGGCTCACTCTAATTTAAATGCTTGGCTCAGAACTTCCTGAGTAACCTAACATAGAGCTCTTCCTATGATGCATTAGGGTCTGCCATTTTTGTCAGCTCCTGGATGGCTTTGACCCTCTTTCTGGCTCCCATCTTTAGTCAGGGCAACAGTTTCCAGGGACACGCTTGCATCCAGCGTGGACATCCGCCCCTACAGCTCATGCAGGCACTGTACAAAGGAGTGTCCCCCCGGCTATGTCCTGAATCACTCTGCTGGTGCACATTCTCACAGTCAGGTACACTATTTGCAGTTTCTACAGTTCCTCTCTTCAGGAAGGCACTGGCTTTTTATTTGCCTTTGATATGTAATGTGCCTCCAAGGGTGCACTTTCTGCTCTGTGGGCAAACCTCCCTGTCCTCCTACTGCCCCCTGCAGGATTGTGGGGGTGTTTCCCTATTATCAGGGGACCCATGCTCTGTACCCCATTAGAGCAGCAAGCAGGGGCCTAGGAGTTAGATCACCTCGTGTCTCATTAAACCAAAAATTCACCTGCCACGTATGTTCTCCTGCTCCTCAACTATCCATAAATAACCTACTTCCCTTGAAATATCAGACCCCTACCCCCATTTCTCCTTTGTCCAAAATAAAATATATATTCATTTTTACCTCACTGTCTGTAATTTTCATGTTTATGTGAATTCCCTCTGTACATGTATTAATGTTTTATTTTCTCCTGTTAATCTTCCTCTGTTAATTTAATTATTAGCCCAGGTAGAATAACTTAGAAGTATGAAGAAAAGGATTATTATTATTATTACTTAGTCCACACACCAGAAAAGGTAAAACTGTAGAGACAACAAAAATATCAGTGGCTTCCAGGGCTGAGGAAGCTGAGGAAAATATCAGTGGCTGAGGAAGAAACAAATAGGCAGAGCACAGATAATTTTTAGGACAGTAAAACAACCCTGTCTGATGCTACAATGGTGAATACATGTCATTATACATTTCTGCAAACCCACAGAATGTTCGACACCTAGAGTAAACCCTATGTAAACTAAGGATTTGAAGTAAAATTACACATCGATGCAGGTTCATCAGTTGTAACAAATGTTCCCCTCTGGTGGGGATGTTAATATGGGAAGTTATGTATGTGTGGGGTAGGGTGTATATGGGAAATCTCCTTACCTTCTGCTCAATATTGATTGCCATGATCCTAAAACTACTCTAAAAATAATTCTGTTTAAAAAAAAAAAAAAAGAAGCTGCAAAGAGTCCAGGCCATTTCCATTTTTGAGGGTGGTAGCATACATAAAATAAATACCAAGGGAAAAATTTTTAAATGAGGAGAGCCTATATTGAAAAATAATGTTTTTTTTTTTCTAAACCTCAATGGAATGGATAATATTTTTATCAACAGAATGTTGTAGAAGACAAAGCAATAGAAGAGGTTATAAATTTCACCTGGCTTTCTGTCAGAACACATGTTTTGAAAGCCCTATTCCTAAATCTTGGCTACCCTATCCGTGCTAGTCAGATCACAAGGAGAGGAGAGAACTAAAGTGTTTCAGTCACTCCAACTATTAGCTGTTCATATTTCCCCATCCCAATTACCAGATATTTAAATGTAGAAGCCTCTGAGATAACACTAGCCCCAGGCATAATGGTTCTGCAAGCTCATGATCGATCAATCTTGAGCCAGAATGGCTCACCTGAGCTGCTCCAGTTCTGATCCACAGACATGATCAGATAATAATTATTTGTTTTTATTGACACTTAATTTTATTGTTTTAAGTCATTTAATTTTGGGGTGACATTAAACAAAAATAGTAAAGAATTTTTTAAATGTCTTACAAGTTTGACCCTGGCTGGTGTAGCTCAGTGGATTGAGCGTGGGCTGGGAACCAGAGGGTCCCGGTTCGATTCCCAGTCAGGGCACATGCCTGGGTTGCGGGCCAGATCCTTGTGAGGGCCCTGTAAGAGGCAACCATACATTGCTGTTTCTCTCCCTCTCTGTCTTCCTCCCCTCCCCTCTCTCTAAAAATAAATAAAAATAAAATCTTTAAAAAAAATTAAATAAATAAATAAATAAATAAATGCCTTACAAGTTTGGAATTATTCTTCCTATTTTATTTTAGTAGTAACTTTAATATATGTTTAACCAAGTTTAAATTGATATACTCATTCTTCTCCCCCCAAAAAATTCTTAGAGCAGTTTCATTTCATTTACCAATCTCCTACACACACACCACCAAATTTTATTTTATTTTATTTTTTAAATATATTATTTATTTATTTTTTTTTTAGACAGAAGGGAAGGGAGGGAGAAAGAGAGGGAGAGAAACATCAATGTGTGGTTGCCTCTCACGTGGCCCCCACTGGGGACCTGGCCTGCAACCCAGGCATGTGCCCTGACTGGGAGTTGAACCAGTGACCCTTTGGTTCACAGCCCACGCTCAATCCACTGGGCTACACCAGCCAGGGTCAAATTTTATATATATTTATAATTTTCAGCATGCAAAATAAATTACAATTGTTTTTAAGTCAATGTCTGTTGACATTAACTCATACATTCATGGTTTCTAGGGAAGAAAAAATTAGCAATTATAGCTTCTAATATATCCTCTGCTGTGTGCTGTGTCTCTGTCTTTCTCTATGTCTCTCGAACAATCAACTCCCAAAACTTACTGATTGAAACATATGGCTATCTTCTCCACGTCTCTTAAAATCTTTTATGTTTTACATTGTTTTTCCTCTGTTGAATTTCCTATTCATTTCCTCTAACCTTTATGGCAGTTGATTAAGTTCCTCTCAACTGCGCCTAAACCATTGGTTAAAAAAATTATATTTCTGCATTTTATGTTACAATTCTATAAGTTCTATTTGATTCTAAAACTATTAAAATGTATAACAGAATTTTACCCAACATTCTTTTTAAATATAATGATCTATATATATTTTATGAATATAAATTTTTAGAAATATTTAATGTGTTTTATATATTTTTAAAATGTATAAAAGTTCTTATTCAATTAAAAATAGCCTATATGGGATTTACCATTAAAAATATTATATTTGTCACTGAGATAATAAGTATAAATATTACTACATAATTGACTTCAAAATAATGTGTGAAAGAAAGGCAAAAGAAAGAATTATTGATTTCCAATGATACATTTCATGGGCCCTGAATTAAATCTGAGGAGAAGATTAAGCTTGCATATCATTATCACCTCTAAAATATAAAGTAAATGTCTTGACAGCTTGAAATGAACATTATATCATAGATATGATATATTTCAAAACTAGTTGTGTAAATGTCTGTCTATCCAATTAGATAAAAAATTTTTTAGGAAAACTGATAATTTATGGAATATATTAGCATAGGAAAATTTTATATGAATTAACCTATATATTTATAAACTTCTCTATGAATCTTACAAAAAATAAGTATACAATAGATTTAAAATGATTAAACACAATCTCACCAAAATCAGTGTCATAAGGAAAGCTTTAATATGTTTATGACTAATAACCATCTTATAGAGGACTGAAATCTAACACTACACCTTGACCCTCATAATATTTAGCATTCAGAAAACAGTAAGTATGGCATGTGGTTGTTAAATGAAAACATTATAGTTAAAAAAGCTATTGCAGGCATATATTAATACATTCTCAAGTATGCACAAAAGTGTGACCAAATTGTTCGTGGTATTGGTACTCTTTGTTAAAATGATATTGAGGCTAGAAATATCTGCAGGTGACGTGCTTCATGTCTAGAAATGTAGAGATTACTCTTTTAAGGTTTTGCATTGTATAAGTATATTTTATTTATTTTATCTTCCATAACTGCTAGGTTCAGCTATATTTTTGATTCTCTATCTCTGATAAAGTACTAACCATCCAACTTCACTCTCATAGCTTAAGAGTATTCTAAAAACATGCTTGGCACTATCTATCTGTCTATCTATCTATCATTTATCAATCTATCTATTATCTATCCATCTATTTACAGTGTATATTTAGTTGCTACTGATGGTTTGGATTTTAAGTACAGGAAGTAGTGGACTCAAAGTAAATGATTGCAATTTGGAGCTTACTTTTTATTAGCAAACAAAACTTTCAGTTCAGGATGTAAACTACCCCTAATGCATTCTTTATTAAACAAAACTTAGACTAGTTAATTTTGCATATTTATAAGAGATCACTTATAAAATTCAATATTTTTATAATCACTGTAGAGCATTGGTGCAATATTAAGTTAGTAAAATCTGTATTGTATAGCATTTGATATTAAGATGACTAAATGAGAAAAGCCTGATAATGCTTCAAAATTCTTTTGGGAGATATATGCTGGTTTACATTGGCTTACTTTTTTAGTTCATTACATTAGAGCTACATTCCCATCCACTGCAGCCTGAGGATTGAAAAAAATCCCTAGATGCCAGCTTCTAGATTACAAGGAAGCAATTAGTATTAGAACTTAAATTTGAATTCTTAAGATGGAGAAATAAAAAAAAAATCTCGTGAGGGTACTTCAGTGAGCTGCATTTCTAAGAGGGGCGTACTTAGAAGAGCAACGTCTTCTGGAGAAACAATGTAATACCATCAGTCTGTTTAGATATACAGTTGATCCTTGAATAACACAGGTTTGAACTGCGTGGATCCATTTATATTAGAGATACTTTTAATATTATTATTGTAATGTATTTTTCTTCCTTGTGATTTTCTTAATCACATTTTGTCCTCTCTAATTTATTGTGAGAATACAGTACATAATGAATATAAGATACAAAACATGTGTTAATTAACGGTGTATGTTATGGGTAGATTTTCTGGTTGACAGTAGGCTATTAATAGTTAATTTTTAGAGACTCAAAAGTTATACGAGGGTTTTTTTATTGTGCATGGATTTGGCACCCTTAACTCCCACATTGTTCAAGGGCCAACAGTGCTTATTCAAACATATCTCTTCAGAACACTGTGATCTGGATTTGCCCAATCACTCTTCTGAATCTATTTGCATCCAAATCATTCAACTGCTCAGAAAGTGATCATCCAACTACTGAAAAATTACTTTGTTAACTTTTAAATACTTGATCTCATTGTTGAATTTAATAGCCATTTCCTGTTTATTAAGGAAAAAAAAAACAAACATCTTCTGATGTTTCTGCAGTACGTCTCTTATACTTAGTTCACCATTTGAAGTTTTAGCTAAGCCTCCTTAGTGGATGACATTCTTAAACATCAAATGTTTAAGTGGTTAGCATTCTTTTCTGTTCTCTACTCAAACCTGGCACTTCCAGCCATTCATCATTCAAAGCAAAGACACAATTAATCATTTATGTTACAATAACTCCTAATTCTTTATGATCAATGTAGAGCACAGGTGACAAACACAAGACCCGTGGGCTGAATTCGACCCTCCACCTTGTTTTTTTATCCAGCCCAGCACCTTGTTTCTGAGCTGCGGCAGCACCAAACTCTAGCTTAACATTTCCCTGGAAGGCCCCACGGAGGATGTGAACGTGGCCCAAGAGCAGATGGAGGCCATGGTGAAGGACTTAGTTCAGCGCACGGACTACATGGAGATCAGCATCAACACAAGTTCCACCGACACCTCATCGGGAAGAGCAGGGCCAACATCAACAGAATCAAAACCAGTACAAAGTGTCTGTGAGAATCCCTCCTGACAGCAAGAAGAGCAACCTGATCTGCATCAAGGGGAACCCGAAGGTGTGCAGCAGGCCAAGTGGGAGCTGCTGGAACTGCTGTAAAACGAGCGCACCAAGGATCTCATTATTGAGCAGAGCTTTCATTGCACAATCATTGGGCAGAAGGGTGAACAGATCTGTGAGATTCATTACAAGTTCCCAGAGGTAATCACCAACTTTCCAGAACCAGCACAAAAACAGTGATATTGTCCAACTCAGAGGCCCAAAGAGGTGGAAAGTACACAAAATACATGCAAAGATGGTGGCAGATTTGGTGGAAAATAGCTATTCAATCTCTATTCCAATTTTCAAGCAGTTCCACAAGAACATCATCGGGAAGGGAGGCCCCAATATTAAAAAGATTCGTGAAGAGAGCAACAGCAAGATCGACCTTCCAGCAGAAAACAGCAATTCAGAGACCATCGTCATCACGGACAAGCGGGCCAGCTGCGAGGCTGCCGGGAGCCGCATCCTACCCATCCAGAAAGATCTGGCCAACATAGTCCAGGTGGAGGCCCCCATCCCCGCCAAGCTGCACTACTCCCTCATCCACGCAAAGAGCCGCCTGATCCGCTCCATCATGGAGTGCGGCGGGGTTCACAACCACTTCCTTGTGGAAAGCTCGGGAGGGGACTCAGTTATCGTCAGAGGCCCTTTCTCAGGTGTGGAGAAGGCCAAGAAACAGCTCCTGCATCTGGTAGAGGAGAAGCAAACCAAGAGCTTCACTGTGGACATCCACACCAAGCCAGAGTACCACAAGTTCCTCATTGGCTAAGGGGTGGGGATGGGGGGCAAGATCCGCAAGGTGCGTGACACCACAGGACCCAGTATCATATTCCCTACCGCGGAGGACAAGGACCAGGACCTGATCACCATCATTGGAAAAGAGGATGCTGTTAGGGAGGCTCAGAAGGAGCTGGAAGCCCTGATCCAGAACCTGAATAACGTGGTGGAAGAGTACATGCTGGCGGACCCAAAGCACCACGGTCATTGTGTTATCTGAAGAGGCCAGGTCTTGCCGGAGATTGTTAAGGAGTACGGCTGGGTGATGGTCAGCTTCCCGTGGTCTGGCAAACAGAGCGACACAGTCATTCTCAACGGTGCCAAGGAGTGTGTGGAGGCAGCCAAGCAGCGCGTCCAGGAGATCATTGAGGACCTGGAGGCCCAAGTGACCATAGAGTGCGCCATACCCCCAAAATTCCACCGCTCTGTCATGGGCTCGAAAGGTTCCAGAATGCAGCAGATCACTCGGGACTACAACGTTCAGTTTAATCCCAGACAGAGAGGAGAGCCCAGCTGCCCAGGAGAACGGTGATGGCACTGGGCAGGGGAGAGAGGCCAACCCTGGCTCTCCCCGGAGGTGTGACATCATCACCATCTCTGACAGCAAGGAAAAGTGTGAGGCTGCCAAGGAAGCGCTCGAGGCACTGGTCCCTGTCACCGCTGGAGTGGAGATGCCCTTTGATCTTCACTGGTACATCATCGGGCAGAAAGGCAGTGGGATCCGGAAGATGATGGATGAATTAGAGGTGAACATACATGTCCCAGCACCTGAGCTGCAGTCTGACATCATCACCATCACAGGCCTCGCTGCCCATCTGGACCGGGCCAAGGCCCGGCTGCTAGAGTGCATGCGGGAGCTGCAGGCTGAGCGGGAGGACCTGGCTCTATGGAGTTTTAAGCTGAGCATCGCTGTCGACCCCAAATACCATCCCAAAATCATCGGGAGGAAGGGAGCAGTGATAACCCAAATCGGCTTAGAGCATGACGTGAACATTCAATTCCCTGATAAGGATGGTGGGAACCAGCCACAGGACCAGATCACCATCGCAGGGTACGAGAAGAACAGAGAAGCCGCCCAGGACACCATTCTGAAAATCGTGGGCGAGCTGGAACAAATGGTTTCCGAGGACATCCCTCTAGACCACCGTGTCCACGCACGCATCATCAGTGCCTGTGGCAAAACCATTTGCAAAATCATGGATGAGTTCAAGGTGGACATTCGCTTCCCGCAGAGCATGCTCCGGACCCCACTGCGTCACCGTGACAGGGCTCCCAGAGAACGTGGAGGAGGCTGTCGACCACATCCTCAACCTGGAGGAGGAATACCCAGCTGACGTGGTGGACAGCGAGGTGCTGCAGGTGTACATGAAGCCCCCGACCCACGAGAAGTCCAAGGCGCCGCCCAAGGGCTTTGTGGTGCAGGATGTGCCCTGGGCCACCAACAGCAGCGAGAAGGCTGTGGGTTGAGCAGCTCTGAGGAATTTCCCAGCTTTGGGGCTCAGGTGACCCCCAAGACCCTCCCTTGGGGCCCCAAGCGATAATTATCAGAAAACAGAAACCTCTCCAGCCTGCTGACCCAAAACCCACCACATATGGTTTGTTTCAATCTGATCCAGCGATCTGATTTGTAAATTGTTGACGCTCCCCCCTTCCCCAGGTCTCGCAGGGAAGCCGGTGCCCGGGGCTGCATAAGGCCAGTCCTCAGGCCGGGCCAGCGGGGGTTAATGCTCAGGATCTGCCCCTGGTGCTGGCTGTGGGCTGGCCCTCCATGGTTCCAACACTAACAGAGGCGATTGGACATCTCACCGGTGGGCGTGTCAGCAAGGCCCTGGACCCACTGAGTGCTCCACAGCTGGGGCTGAGCCTACTTCCTGTGTCCTGACCTCAGGAAATAAATTCCTTAACTTTAGAGGAAAAAAAAAAAAAAATGTAACAAGGAGTAGTTACATTTCTGCAGTCCTAAAATTACATTTCGCCATTTGAAGGCAACTGCCAGGCTGATGTGGCCCTGAATGAAAATGAGTTTGACACTCCTGGTGTAGAGTATCTCACTATGACCCATGTATGTAGGTGTATCTGTCTTTATGTAGACCCATTAGATGGCCAAAAGAAGAATCAATTTTGTATTCAAAATTGAGTTTAATCATTAATTTGTCAAATTAATGCCAAAGCCTCTTCTGTTTTTTATAACTTGTTGGATTATACTGCTATCTCCTGAATCCCAGTCCACAAACTATGAATATTCACATAAAAGTCAGGAATATAGTATCACATGCATATCTATTGTAGCAGATGTTTATCATCCAGAAATCTTGAAACATTCTTATAATAGTTGTATACCTCAATTACTCATTCATCTATATATTATATTGCAACCTATAAGAGTCAAATAAAACTAAAATTTGCTGAACTATAAAACAGAAAGTAGAATCTGACTTTTACTATGTTTTTGCAAAATATAAAAACATAGACTAAATTTATTGATGTAAAACAATTCTATAGCATATCATTTACTAGTAATGGGTTAAGATCTATTCACATTATTTTGGCCTTTGTAGACATTTTTATCTTCTACCCTAAAATATAGTGCAATAAGAGATATGTCAAATTGGCTCAATGGTTAGGGCTGTCAGTTTCTTCCAGAGGTGAATACCGCTGCAAAAATACTGCTTTTCTATAGCTGAAAAGTCACATTTTTTGAAAATCTTAACATTTCTATTGTAGGTTTTGCATTTCTTCAGACATTATCAAATACTCAAATATTTGATATAAGAATATGCCTGAATATTTTTAAAGGAAGTTTAATTCAAATTTTTGAAAAACAAAATCCCTGAAAAACAAATATTTCCCCTTGATTTTTGGCTTTTGATAAAAAGAGATTGTACATATATGAAATAAATGTACACAAACAAAAAGATAAATTTTAAAATGAATCAATCAGTTAATCAAGACCATGAGGATATGCTCTTGGACACAGCTTATGAGGACACATAAACTGCAATTTAGAGAAGACCACGTGCAGAGAGTAACTAAGTGAATTGTAAAAAGTTAGATGGTAGGGAGTGATGTCTCTTGGTCCCAACTACCTCACAAGTTTTCTTTTAGCCAAAGCTCCAAGAAGATTGCAGATGAGATTAAAATCATCACTATTTAATGAATTGTTCAACTCACAGAACTAGCATTCACATTTTATATCTCACTTTTCCTACTCGTCCTTATTGGATTAATCAACAAGTTTGATTATCTCTACCCACAACACAATCGCAAACCTGCTTATTTCTCAACAGCTTCACCAATAACCTCCCTGGATCAAGAAGCCACTACTCCCTCTTCCTTGGATGATGGCAACAGCCTTTGATTGGTAACCCTGCTTCTACTCACAAATGCTTAAAGTCCATTCATCTACACAGCAGTCTGTTTGATCTTAAAGAGATGTTGTCATTCCCTGCTCATGGCTTCTACCAGGACCACCATAAACATTGCTATGATTCAGGGTAAGATTATAAATGGTGGCAAATATAGCATATATTAAATTTTGTCTAAATCCTTTAAAGTTTTACGTAATGCTAAAAAATGTTAAATAAAACATTCTGTTAGACTGACTTGACAATACGTCATCATAAAGATTTAAGTTTGGAACTTGTACATTTATCAGAATTCTGTACCATGGTTTCACAGGGCAAAGTTCCTCCCCAGACACCAAGATTCTGACCCAAATCCTGCCCCTCCTCCCCACCCCCATTATTTTGTCTCAAGGTACATTCTGTGCATGACTTTGAACATTGCAACTTTTATGTGGTAAATCTTTTGGTCCATACTCTGAAAATAGCAACCCTGTGAACACTCATTTAGATTAGAGTGAGCCCACCATGATGGGCGGTACACCTCCTAGAGAATGGAGCCAACTTAGAATCACTTCGGCAAAAAGTTATGGAGTCTTAGGTACCTAGAGCATCTGGTGGGTCAGGGAAGGTAGAGCACCTGGGGTGCTCACACCTTTGGTCCTATGTTTTCTTTGCCCTTTAATCAGAAGCTTGACTGGGGGAGGCAGGAGGGACCTTTCTAAATAAGAAGGAACAGAGAATGGGCCTTTCTTGCCTAGGACTGAATAAAATCCAAACTCTTTGTCACAGTCTATAACGTATTTGATATGGCCATTATCCATCTCAAAGCGCCCATCACTCTTTTTATTGCTTACACTATCTGGGAATCAGTTAGTCTGGGCATGGCTAGGTTTGGTATTTGCTTAGATCTCACAACTGTAAACAATTCATCATCTGGGCTCTATTTTTATCTAGGGATCAGGGATTATAAATTTGATGGTGTAAGTGGGCAGCCTGGCAAGGAAATGTAAACTGCCTGTGAGATCTGAGTGCAGCTTCAGGACGAAAGCCAGGAAGGAAATTAATTCTGCCAATAATCTGAAAGAGCTTGCAAATGGAGTCTTTCAATGTTGAGCTTTCAGGTAAGAATACAGTCTGGATGATATCTTGATTCTAGCCAAATGAAACTCTGAGCAAAGGACTCAGCTAAGAGGTATTCAGAGTCCATAACCAAATTTTGTGAATAATGTGTTATTTTCAGATGCAAATTTAGTGTTAATTTATTATAAAGAAATAAGAAATTAATGTAAACTGTTATACTGCTTCTCTCTCTTTTTTTTTTTTTTTTTTTGTACCTTCATTCCTTACCTATTCCTTGTCTCCTTCTTCCTAAAAATATTAGATAGTATTTCTTATGAGCCTGCCTGCATTTTAAGGCCTGGAAGTACTCACAGCTGGATCAGGCTTTGAGCATTTTCTAACAAATTTAAGCTCAGTAATCTATTTATACTCCAACTATTTCTAGAAAACATTTAAGGAAATTAACAATGGAAATACATATTTAAATGTAAGTGAAATAACCACAATGAAAATAATAAATAAATCATGTGGAATGTTATTGAGAAGTATTACCATTTATAAATTAGAGAGCTATATTCAACTATATATATTGGTTTGAAAATTGTACAACTATATGCATTTTTAGGTTTTCAAGAATTTGAAAAGTTATCCCTTTATTCTCCTGCAATAATCTACTAGAATTTTAAAGCTTTACTTTATCTTTGCTTTTATTGTTTGGTACTGAATATTAAACATTTTAATGTAAGACATGTTTATAAGTTTGTGCCATTCTAGGTCTTAAAACAATGCATGGCTTCTTTTTAATAATAAATCTATAATCCTCTTATTGACATTTATTTTAGTAAAAGCAGAAGATCCCCTTTAGTGATATTTCAATTCATGAAATATTCTAAACAGAGCTTAAGATCTGCTGAGTCTTATATTTCATTCAAGGAGACATCAGGAGATGCCCAAAGGAGGAGGAGAATCACCGCCATAGATTTGCATTCTGCTCAGTGTCTGTCACTTATTAGCACAGCAATTTTGAGTAAATATTTCAAATTCCCGGAGCCTCGATTTTTCTCATCTATAAAAGAGATTAAATGTAAAATTTCAATAAAATCGCTTTAAGTGTGTATGTAAATTAAAATATGAGTAGTAAAATAATGAATTAACAATATTACCTACAAACTAGAATTGTATTCAAACATACTATTTAAATGCCTCCAAGTCTGTCATCTTTTTGAACATAAAAGACTTAGTTTAAACCTTACTCTGGCTACTTAAGAAGTGCCAACAGAAAAAAAATTAGGAAGCACTAGCTAATAGTGTACATCACTGAATCTAAACAAAAACAAAGGAAGAGACCTTTATTTTATTTATTCAGCCTGGAATTCTGGGCTGACAAGAGGTCTGAGCTATACAAATTGTAGTAGTGAACTCTTGAGAGGAAATAGGCCAAGGACTTGGGGTTTGATACGGTTACTGGAAAAACAGATATGGCAATTCTCAAAGCTACTAGCAATTCCAGTTGATTTTTCTGGTTGAAAGGCTCTAACTGAGAACTACAAATAAATTACAGTTAACTTATTTTTCCCCACTGTTCAGAGATTAGTCTTGAACAGCAAGGGGTTTGTTTCTACGAACAGAGGGTATCACAAACAATTGGAAACGTTACTTTCTCGGTAGGGAGCATTGGCAAATTGAAATAGTACAGAAAAAAAACTAAAAAAAAAACAAAAAAAAAAACCTTGGGGAAAATTCTGGACACTTATCTCCATATATCCAAACACTTGTCTGAAAGTATTTGTAAATGAAATCTCACTTAATAAATCAACCTCGAATTCCACTTTTTCAGTATCTATATATTTGAATATATTACGTGAAATAAAGCCACATTTTTATACTACATGAAAAAATAGCTTGTTTAGAATACATTTTGAAAATAATATAGTCATAACACATTTAGAATTTTAGAAAAATGGCAGCTCAGGACATTTGAAAAAATGTTATTAGCCAAAAGTCAAAAAGTAAAATATTTGGGTTTCTATTTATTTATCTCTACATTAGGAGATATATTAAAATACAATATTCAGAGTTATGTTGAGGCCTCAATTCAAACTGCATACATCCATATAGTAGAATGTGGACACAAATTTTGAGGAAGAAGTGTTTTAAGGTAAGAAGATTTAAGTTTGAGTAAATATTATTCTTCTTATTCAAAATATAATATAACCATTTCACATTTCCAAATCTCTCTGCCTATAAAATAAAGATGCTGAAAATTACTGACCAATAGGTTTATTATATTGCAATGAAGTTATAGTAATTTAAAGTCATTATTAAATAGAAAGTATATCATAAATACTAATTTTCAAAGATTTTATATTTTATGTAAGAACTTATTAAGTGTTATATATGAAATTCACTTTAATTATTTTCTGGCTATGATTATTCATAATTGGGATTTTCACCTTCTTTATTCTGTTAGTGTATGATTTTCTGATCATTTCATTGGGCATTATACTCTACCAGAATAATCAGTGTTTATGAAAAGAGTCATTATGTATAAAGCATTTATGTAACTTTGGTAACCCTAGTAACAAACACTCATATGAAGCTTGAGAAAAAACAAAGATGTTCATAGAATCCAAATTTAGACAAATAAACTGTGTAATATTATGATTATGCCTAGAATGGGAAAAGATTCATTTTTTTATCATATTGACTGCCAAAATATAATCATCAAAAATCTACTACTAAGGAAATGAATATAAGCATTATTACCTATATAAATGTTTTTAGAATACTCTTTGTGGTATAATTGGAATGAAATTAAAAATCATATTTCAAATGAGGTGTTTAGTTTTTTAAACATGATTCTGCCATAGGGAGACTCTTTAGGGAATAAATAAAAAGAACTGTTAAAGTCTTTCCTCAAGTATTGGATTTTACAAAAAGCATTCAGATATTTAGTTGTGTCTAGAAGAAATTTGCTATCGCATTTATTAAATGATTGGAGATATAAATAAACTTCAGACACCGATATTTTCTCTACATTATAAAGTATCCAAAAGTAACAATATAATGCTTCTAGTAAGTCTCACAAGATTAAAAATGGAGGAAAGAAAAGATGCTCTAGTATTAACTTCTACAGTTTTGTTTACGATACCCAAGACCTGGAAGCAGCCAAAGTGTCTATCAGTAGATGAATGGATAAAACAATCGGTGGTGCATTTACACAGTGGAGTACTATACTGCTGTAAGAAAAAGGAGTTGGGGACGGATCTTACCTTGAGCAACAGCGTGGATGTACCTGGAGAGCACTACGGAAAAAAGCCAGTCAGACAAGTACAAACACCATATGATTTCACTCATATGTGGAACCTAATAAAGAAAATAAACTAAAAACAAAATAGAAACAGACTGATTTCTATCAGAGGGGAGGGGGGATTGGGGGGTGAGTGAAAAAGGTGAAGGAATTAAGCAAATAAAAAAAAAAAAAACATCATAGACACAGACAACAATATAGTAATCACCAGAGGGAAAGGTGGGAGATAGGGAGAGAAAGAAGGGGATAAATGGTGATGGAAAAAGACTTGACATGGGAGGCGTAAACAGACAATGTAATATACAGATGATGTATTATAGGACTGAGTGCCAGACTGCAAAGCAAAGGTTCACCAGTTGTATTCCCAGTCAGGGTACATGCCAGGGTTGCCGGCTAGGCTCCCAGTAAGGGGAGTGCGAGAGGCGACCACACATTGATGTTTCTCTCCCTCTCTTTCTCCCTCTCTTCCCCCTCTCGAAAAACAAATAAAATCTTTTTTAAAAAACATAATTTTGTTAACAAATATCACCCCAATAAGTTCAATAATTAAAAAAATTAACTATTATTAGTAGATAATTGATACAATGTTACCACAGCAAATGCAATGATAATACACAATTTGAAGGAGTAATTTCTATAACATAGCAATGCTAGTTTGCATTACATTAATTTAAATAATGTATTAAATTCACACTTGTCTTATATCCTCATCTCTGTTGCTTTCACATTCCATCAGCATCTCTCTGTTGTAAGCAGTTAACATGATGATTTATAACTGTTTACCAAACCCAAGACAAATTGGGTCAAAACAATCTGTTGTCAATAGTGTACATTTAA
Organism: Micronycteris hirsuta; assembly: GCA_004026765.1. Classification (NCBI taxonomy): domain Eukaryota; kingdom Metazoa; phylum Chordata; class Mammalia; order Chiroptera; family Phyllostomidae; genus Micronycteris; species Micronycteris hirsuta. The sequence goes on from PVJI01014684.1 coordinate 21,839, forward strand.
TTTATCTTTGCTTTTATTCTTTGGTACGGAATACTAAACATTTTAATGTAAGAAATTTTTATAAGTCTGTGCCATTCCAATGCTTTTTTATTAACCATTTATAATTTCAGGGCGATATAAATGTAGATGATAGGGAAAGAGAGTTAAAGACAGAGACATATGCCCTGTTTCTCCAACTTTCTCCTGCTGTGCTAATAAATAAATTTGAACCAAGGAATATAGCCAGAGTGTCCTCTGACTTATTGTTGGGGAAGGTTATCAAAAGACATAACTGCCAGCTTGAACCACACCCAGGCAATTGGAAGACCCCCACTCCCTCCCCTCTATGCTTGGAATGCCCACTCTGTTTGTGCTCCCCACACTAGTTGTCCGAGGACACAGTCTTAAGATTGTACAGTCTTCAGATTGTAATCTGAAAAGACCCTCTCTACTGGATTCATGATTGAACCCCGGTAAGAACCTCTGTGTACATGACTAACACTGGCTAAGGCCTCTGTATGTATAAGATTTGGCGGGTGATTAGAACTATTAGTCTTTCAGCCACCCAATAAAACCTTCATACGTAAATTCCTTTGTTTATTAAGCCTGCCGCCTACTATTCTGCAGTGGCCTGACTTTTTCCTTAGTTTCTCCCTGCCCTCTGAGTCCAGGGACAGTTTCAGAAAATACTGGAAAGCTCTCAAAAAGGTTTGCAAACCAACACTTATTACAGACAAAAAAAAAAAAAGTAAGAGGCTAAATTAATATGCCAGTGACATTCTGTAGAAATAATATGTAGTATTATATATTTAATTGGTTACACCCTACATTTATAAGGTTCTTTCACTAGATACGACTCACTTGTAAAACAATGTTTAAGACATGAGTGAATTTAGAAGACACGAATCCATTTACCTTTTGTCACAGTTTCTTTGAAATGCATGTCAAGACACTTGAAAATATTTACTATAATCTACTACACCATTATATATTCTGATTCTAATAAAAATAATTTCAATACTCGGGTTTCTCTTCAAATCATATAAATCTTTAGCCTTTTAAAAATAATTTCATTTAGCCCGGGCGGGTGTAGCTCAGTGGATTGAGCATGGGCTGGGAACCAAAGGGTCCCGGTTCGATTCCCAGTCAGGGCACATGCCCGGGATGCAGGACAGGTCCCCTTGAGGGCCATGTGAGAGGCAACCATACATTGCTGTTTCTCTTCCTCTCTGTCTCCCTCCCTTCCCCTCTCTCTAAAAAATAAATAAAAATAAAATCTTAAAACAAATAATAAAAATAAAAATAATTTCATTTAAAAGGTCTTAATATATTTCTCAATATTTTGAAATATATTAGTGATTAATTTTATATTTAAGCTTCTGCCATTTAAAATCACAGTAGAAAGTGATTTAAAAAGTGAAGGATATTATTTATAACTCTAAGAAAATTAGTTGCACCTGGTAGACTTACGCAGCAAGCATGACAGCTGGTATTAAACATTTAAGACCCTGGTATTTTGATAACAAGGAATAATATGAACAATGGGCAGTGTTCTGTTCGAATGTCAAGGGTTAATTAAGCTATTCAGATGTCTACACAGAAGATGAAGTGAAAGACAAATGAATAGATACAAGCAATTAAACATATCCTAGGAAGCAGTTCATGTGATTGGCATAGGTAATATTTATCTGTTATTCCTTTGGGGAATAATTTAAAAATGATACCATAAAAAGGTTAAAAAACAGATATCACTACTTATTGATGTTCTCAAAATAAAAAAGGAATATGTGATATTAATAATCATATTAAAGACAAAGCAATGAAATGTTAAAAACACATTTTCCAATGCAGAAGCCACTTCATATAGTTATTACATTATGTGTGTGTGTGTGTGTGTGTGTGTGTGTATAAAATTAATTCTGAGGTAAAAGTTTAAGAAACTGAAATTTACTAAAGGGGATATGTACATACTGTTTTATAATAAAATCTAGAAATAACACAAATCTATGATAATTATAATGTTGAGCAAAGAGATTATAAGGAAATGGTGTTAACTATTGTAACATGATGTTCTGGTATTAACGTAATCTTTCCTGATAGATTTCTGAAGGTGTTAGAGTTGGAAAGACAATCAGTCTGTAGGTCAGAAAACCTGAAAACAAAAGAAAGGATACCATTTATCTCAAATTACAACTAGTGAATTACAAAACCAAGGCAGAAACCCATATTAGAAACTCATTAATAAACAGGGCATGTATTTACCTACCCAAAAACTTGACACTAAAGATACAGGTACACGAGGACTAAGACATGGAACTCTTCCAGGATTGCTCTGGCAAGTGTAAGAAGCATCCGGCAATTACAAAATAATGTAAGAATGGACTTCAGCTTCTGGGAATAGGGCGTAGACTGAATTTGTCTTATTACTCACACTAACTGCAACTAAAACATCTGCAAATTACACATTCACACGAACTCTGAAAGGTGGGGAAAGGTAGAATGACTAGCAACTTCAGAACACAAAGCACAGCAGTCTTTTTGGTTTTTCTTAGTTCCCCATGTTTAATTTTTGCTTTATTTTTGCTTTATTTGTCCCAGAATGAGTGCCAAAGAAGCCAGCAATTTAGAAATTCTGAAGAGCACAGACTAAATAAAGCCACAACAAAAGTCTGTTCTTTCTAGCCAAAGGAGACTCTAACGAGGAGACATTATCTTATTATGGCTTTGATTTGTGTTCCCCTGACAACAGGGATGTTGAGTAACTTTTCATATGCTTCTTGGTCATATGTATATCTTTGGAGAAATTTGTATTCAAGATCTTTGCCCACTTTTAAATTGGATTAATGTTGTTTTTATTGTCAATTTGCAGGAGTTCTTTATATATTCTAAATATTTAACCCTTAAATTATTGTTCATAAATCTTTTCTCCGAATTCTTAGTTTGCCTTTTCACTCTCTTTCCTTTGCTTCAAAGAAGTTTTAATGTTTGAAATAGGCTCATCATGTTTATATTTGCTTTTTCTCCCTGTGCTTTTAGTGCCATAACCATGAAATCCTCCTTGGAGCTTATTCCTAAATATTTTTGGTGTTATTGTAAATGGACTTATTTGTTTAATTTTCTTTTTCAATTGTTCTTTGTGAGTGTATAGAAATATAGAAATGCAATTGATTTTTATCTGTGGCTCTCCAATATGAATGCCTTTTTTTTTGCTAGTTGTTGTAGCTCTGACTTCCAGTACTATGTTGAGAATTCCTGAGAGTCAAGTACTAAGAGTGGGCATTCTTGCCTTGTTGCTAATTTTAGATGGAAAGATTTCAGTCTTCACCACTGAAATGAGGTTAGCTGTGGGCTTTTCATATATGACCTTTTTTCTGTTTAATTAATTGCCTTATATTCCTGCTTTGCTGAGTTTATTTTTAATCATAAAAGGATTTTGAATTTTTCAAAAGTTTTTTTTTTCTGCATTATTTGAGATGAGTATGTGCTTTTTGTTCTTGATTCTGTTCATGTAATGTATTATATTGATTGATTTTCCTATGTTGAAACTCCCTTGCATTCTAAACAATAAGGCCCTCCTGGTCATATTGCGAATCCTTTTATTGGGTTGCTAAATTTCATTTGCTAGTACTTTGTTGAGGATTTTTGCATCAATATTCATCAGAAATATTGGTATGAGGTTTTCATTTCTTACACTATTTTTGTCTGGTTTTGGAATTAGGGTATTGCTTCTTTAATATCCAACTCCAATGAAAGAAAAAAGTTTGGAAGTCTTCATTCCTCTTCATTGTGTATTTTGGGAGTAAGAATTTGAGGAAGATTGGTTTTAATTCTTTATGTGTTTGGCAGATGTCCTCCTCAAAGCCATCCAATCTTGGGCTTTTCATTTTGGGCAGATTTTTTTTTATTATTATTATAACTAATTCAATCTCCTCACTAGTTATAGGTCTATTCTGAAATTTTATTTCTTTTTTTAACATATATTTTATTGATTAAGCTATTACAGTTGTCCCATTTGCTCCCCCTTTATTCCCCTCTGTCCCAAATACACCCCCCACCTCCCCCCCTTTAGTTATTGTCCATGGGTCATACACATAAGTTATTTGGCTTCTACATTCCCTATATCATTCTTAACCTCCTTAAGAAATTTTATTTCTTAAGATTCAGTCTTAGAAGGTGTGTATTTCTAGAATTTTATCCTTGTATGTTATCTAATTTGTTGATGTGTAATTGTTTGCAGTAGTCTTTTAAGATTTCCATTTATGCATCCATTGTATTCTCCCCTCTTTTATTTCCATTTTTTTATTTGAGTATTTTTCCTTATCCTTTGTCTAGTGAAGGATTTGCCTTTTTTTTTCAAAAATCCAACTCTTTGTTGATTTTTTCTATCATTTTTCTGTTCTTTATTTTATTTATTTCTGCTAAAATATGTGTTATTTTCTCCCTTCTGCTAACTTTTGGTTTATTTTTTTTTATCCTAGTTCTTTGAGATATCAAGTTAAGTTGTTAATTTAATTTTTTTCTTTTTTATAACATTGGCATTTATGACTATAAACTTTCCTCTTAGAATTGTTTTTCTTCATCAAAGGTATATTTTGGTATGTTATATTTTCATTTTTATTTGTCTCAGGATATTTTCTACTTTCCTTTGTGACTTCTTTGGTCCATTTTTTTAAAGCATGTATTGTTCAATTTCCACGTACTTGTGAATTTTCCGGTTTGCAATTGATTTTGAACTTAATTTCATCACAGTAAAAATGAATAATTAGTATGAACTTTTTCTTCCTAAAATTATTAAGACTTGTTTTGTGATCTCACATTGATCTATCCTGGAGAATGTTCCAAATGATCTTGAGGAAAAAAAAAAGTATTCTGCATCTGTATAGAGTATTCTATACATGTCTGTTAGAGTCAATTGCTCTATAGTGTTGTTCAAATCTTGCATTTTCTTTTGATTTTCAGTATAATAGATTTATCCATTATTGAGATTGGAGTATTAAAATATCCTACTAGTAGGTTGTTACTTTTTCTTCTTTCAATTCTCTCAACTTTTATGCTTTATATATTGGAGAGTTCTGATATTAGGTACATGTAAATTGATAATTATTGTGCCTTTCAGATAAATTGACCCTTTTATCATTATATAATACCCTTTTTTGTCTCATGTCAACTTTTTTACTTACAGTGTATTTACTCTATATAAACATGGCTATCTCTACTCTCTTTTGGTTATCATTTGCATGATACATCTTTTTACTATCCTCTTACTTTCAACATGGTATGGCCTTATACCTAAAATAATTCTCTGGTAAATGATATATAGTTAGATGTTATTTCTTTGTTTTTTTATCTTTTTAGATATTGCTTTCTTTTTAACAGCATTTTTAAAAATATTTTATTTATTTATTTTTAGACAGAAGGGAAGGGAGGGAGAAAGAGAGGGAGAAAAACATCAATGTGTGGTTGCCTCTCATGTGGCTCCCACTGGAGACCTGGCCTGCAACCCAGGCATGTGCCCTGACTGGGAATCGAACTGGTGACCCTTTGGTTCACAGCCCACACTCAATTCACTGAGCTACACCAGCCAGGGCTAGATATTGCCTTTTTTAATTTAGTTTTTACTTATTGCTTTTAAGGAAAGAGAGAGAGAATGAGAGAGAGAGAGAGAGAGGCATTGATTTGCTATTCTACTTATTTATGCATTCATCGGTTGATTTTTGCATACTCCCTGACCTGGGATCAAACCCAAAACCTTGTTGTATAGGGTCAGCACACTAACCAAATGACCTATGACCTACTTGGCCAGAACCTAGACACTCTGTCTTTTGAATGGGAAATTTAAGTCATTCATATTTAAAGTAATTACTGACAGGTAAGAATTACTACTGCCATTTTACTATGTCCTATATTTCTTGTAATTATTTTGTTTCTCTTTTTCTTTCCTGCTTTTCTCTGTGTTTTATTGATTTATTGGTATTGACATACAATGATTCCTATCTCATTTATTTTTTTTTTCCTCACTCAATGACATATGTATTGATTTTAGAAAGATGGGAAGAGACGGAGAGAGAGAGGGAGAGAAACATTTATGTGAGAGAAAAACATTGATCATTTGCCTCCTTTATGTGCCCTTATCAGGGAATGAACCCACAACCTAGGCATATGCCCTGAGTGGGAATTGGACCTACAGTCTTTCTGTTTATGGGGTGAAGCTCCAACCCACTGAGCCAAACTGGCTAGGCCTTTTATCTCATTTTCTCTTGTGCACCTTCTATAGGTATATTTTCTGTGGTTATCATGGGAGTTAAGTAAAACACCTTATAATATATAACTCTATTGTAAACTGATAACTTCAGTCACATACAAAGATTTTATCCATTCACATTCATCCCCCACATTATGTTACCAATACCAAAAATTAGATTTTTATATTGTGTGTCTAATTTTACAGTTATTTTATACTTTTATGTTTTACATCCTATACCTCTATTAAAAGTGATTTACACACCAATATCATAGTTATAAAATTCTGTATCTGTCCGTATATTTACCTTTACTACAAAACTTTTATATTTTTCTATGCTTTTATGTTGCTGTTAAGTGCCCTTTGCATTTGTGGAAGAAAAGCGACCACACATTAACCTGACAAGCTCAGTGTAGGTCTGCAGGCAGCCTTGCACACTCAGAGACCTCAATTAACCACAGAGGCTGGTCTGCAATTAAAACTTATTAACTAAATGCTATTTACAGTGGGTAGTCATGTCCTAGGTCACCATTCTCCCATAACAAAGGTCAAGCTGTACCTTAACTAAGCCTGTCTATTGTCTTTTGCATCCATGATAACAGACCTTTGTAATGTCAGGGTAACTTCCCTTTTACCCCAAACCCCTTAGGCACAATCAGAGACCACAGATCCCCTCATTGTCATTGTTACCATGTTCATTGTTGATTGTTAAATATTCTTTATCCACTTATGTCAGTGAAGTATGTGTCTATCATTTTACCTTTTATCTTGTCCCAGAGGTTTCCCGACTTTGCTTTCTCCCGCCTCCCTCATCTATCACCAATGGATTCCATGTAACCCCCTGATGCCTCCTCCTTTGATTCTAATGTATAAAACATGGTGCTAAACTGCGATTTTCTGGAGAATTTCTCAATCTGTTGAGATTTTTACTTTCCGGCAATTGTTGTCAATTTGGCTCAAATAAACTAAACAAAAATTCTCTACAGGTTCAAATGTTTCTTACACTGACACTTGTAATGTGAAAGACTCACTTAGTAATTATTATAAGGCATGTCTAGTGGTAATACACTCTTTCGGCACACATACACACACACACAGACACATAAAGGTCTTTATTTTTCCTTCTTTTCTGAAACACAGTTTTGCCAGATATAGTATTCTTAGTTATCGGTTTTCCTCTTTCAGTGCTTTGAATATGACATTCCTTTTTACTGGCCTATAATGCTTCTGTTGAAAAAACTGTGGATCATCTTATGAGAGTTCCCTTCTACATAATGAGTTTGTTTATTTTGCTACTTTAGAGATTTTTCTGTTTGTCTTTGATTTTTGGCAGTTTGATTACAATATGGCTCAGTGTGGGCCTCTGCATTCATCCAACTTGGTATCTTTGAACTGTATTGAATTTGGGTGTTTTTCTTTCTCATATTTGGGAAGTTTTTTGCCATTATTTCTTCAAACACTTTCCTCAGTATCTTTTACTCTCTCTCTTCTCCTCCTTGGATTCCTATAATGTGTATACTGGGCCTCGTGATGGTGTCCTACAAGTCTCTTAGACTGTTTTTGTTTTGTTTTTTTTTTCTCTTTGTTCTTTTGTTTTCTTTGATTCTATAATTTTAAGTAGCCTACCTTCAAGTTCACTGATTTTTTTTCTTCTGCTTTATTAAGTCTGCTGTTAAAACTCTCTAAGGAATTGTTCAATTCAATTATGGTATTCTTCATCTCCAACTTGTTTTTTTCTAATATTTTTGTTAATATTTTCATCTTTTTCATGCTGAATTTTCCTGAATTCATTGAGTTGTATATCTGTTTCTCCTGCGGTGCATTGAACATCTTTAACATGACTATTTCATGTTCATTTTCAGATAATTCACAGGTGTCTATTTCCTTAGCATTGGTTTTTGAAGGGTTTTTTTTTTTTTTTGGTCCTTTTCCTGGGGCACACTTTTCTGTTTCTTTGTCTACCTTATTATATTTGTGGTGCATTGCACATTTGAAAAAATAGCCACTTTTCCCAATCTTTATGAACTTACAGCTGGAGAAATATGGAGAAAATATGGAGAAAAACCTTTACCAATTATCTAAGCTAGAGGTTCTGGGGATCTATCAAACCTTTTATTGAGATGCATCTTTTTCTGTGTAAAAGTGTTCCCCAGTAGAGAAACTTGGGAGTTTATTTTTCTTGCACTGGCAATCTCTTGCTCTCTCTAGTGGCTGCCTGCAGCACTGCAGGTCCTATTGACTGCAATAAGCCACTACATTTCTTTTGTTTTCAGCAGCCCTCAGGCATTCAAAGTATGTTGGCTTTCTGAAAAGGCAGAATGTTGGATACATATTCCACTTTTCTCTCTCTCTCTCTGATGACGTATCAGCTGGATTCCTTCTCCTGATTGCTCTCAGCTATGCCAGTTTAGGGGAAGGCCTGACCCAGTTGCAATGAAATAGTTTTTCTTACCCATTTCATTGTGGCCGTTGCTGGCTTTGGGCTATCTTGGGGCATTGCTAATTCTTAATTTGTATCTAGAATTCTTATAAATTATTTTGGAGTGTATATTGTTAAATCAGTATCTCTCTTAGGGATTGAGTTATGGGGTTCTATTGTTTTATTGACATTGCTCCCCACTTACAACAGATTTTTGACAAATGTGCAAAATCAATGGAAGGGATGGAAAATTACCTTTTTAATAATCGATGCTGAAGATATTGGATATGTTCAAACATAATTCTCACAACTTATATAAAATAATTAATTGTTATGGAATGAATGTTTGTATCCTTTTAAAATTCGTACGTTGGAATCGTACCCCATATGTGATGGTATTAGGAAGTGGTATCTTTGTCCAGTAACTAGGATTAAAGGGGGTCTTTGGGGGGAGATTTTCCATGAATGAAATGGGTACCTTCTCAAGAGTCATGGAAGAGCTTTGCAATAAGAAATCGGCAGTTTGCAACATAAAATAGAGGAACTTCATCATAACCAGACCATGCTGGTCCCTGATCTTGGACTTCCAGCCTCCAGAATGTGAGAAATACATTTCTATTTTTTATAAGCCACTCAGTCTATGGTATTTTTGTTACAACAGGAGAACAGATGGTAAAATTATGTAATTAAACAAAATGTAAAACTAAAATTTTGAGAAAAATAGGAGAAAATCTTTTATAACTAAGACTAAGCAAACAGTTCTTAGACTTACACCAAATCATGATTTAGTAAAAAAAAAATTGATACTTTGGACTGCCTCAAAATTAAGAAAAAAAAGGTTGCTGTGTGAGATGCATTTTAAATAGGATACAAATGCAAACTACAGACTAAGAGATAATATTTGAAAACCATGTATCTCACAATAGACCAGTATCTTCAGCAAATCAAGACCTATCAACCTCAACAATAAAATTAAGCCAACGATACAATTAAAGAATGGGTAAAAATACAAAATAATTTTTACCAGGGAGGACATGTAGTTGGCAAATAAGCCCATGAAAACATGTTAGCCATGAGTCATCATGAGGGAACTGCAAATGTAAACCACAATGAAGTGTCAAGGCACAGTTGTCAGAATGAAAACCAGTGACAACGACGGATTCTGACAGGGGTCTGAAGAAATTGGATTTTCATGCATTGCTAAGGGAAATATAAACTACTACAGCGATTATGCAACTATATAGTTTTTTCAATACCATTTGCTGTAAAGATTATCTTTCCCTCATTAAGTTGTTTGGAAGATTTATTGAAAAATTGGTTGAATAGAAAATCATTTCCTGTGTGTGTTCCTGTGCCTTCTATTTCATTCTCTTAATCTGCGTGGATATACTATTGTAACAACATACTATCTTGGTCATTTATTTACAATTTAGAGTAAAATTTAAAATCAAAACATATGATTTTCTCCAATTTCATTCTTTAAAAAAAAAAAACTGTCATTTATTGTGTTAGGTTGATTTCATTTGCATATAAATGCCAGTCTCCCATTTCATTAAAATGATATATTTCTCCATTTATTAATTCTTTATTTTTTCTTGATATTGTTTTGTAGTTTTCAATAAAGAAAAAATATACTTTTAAATATATTTATTACTTTATGTTCTGCTATTCATATATTAAATCATATAATTCTAAATTTCAATTTCCAATTATATATATTTTATTTATTTACTGATAAATTACTACTTCCAAACTTTTTCATACATTCCCATGTATTGTCCTATGTCATGTATCTTCACACAGACAAAACTAGCTTTTCCTGTAGTACAGGCAGTTCTGCTGGCAACCAATTCTCTAACTTTTTGTGAATGTAAAAACAACTTCATTTTCTCTTTCTTTTTTTCTTTTTTTTTCCAAGGGAAAGCATGAACACAGTCCCCCACCACCACAAATTATGCAGTCGAGTTTCCCATATTTGGGGAAATCGCAGGGGTCAGCGCGCTCGGAGTGCAATGGGTGAGCCTCACCCTGGAAAAGCCACCTTCCTGATCATGATGTCTCCTCTGCCAGGTAAGATTTTTTTTTTTTTAACAGATATTTTGCCAGATATAGAAATTTTAGTTGACAATATATTATTGTTTGTTTAGCATATTTGAATAAGTCATATTTCAGTCTTCTGGCCTCAATAGTTTCTGATGAAGTTTCCATCACTGACTGTAATATTGTTCCCCAACATTGATAGCAAAATAAATTGTTCATTTTTCTCTAACTATTTTCAAGATTTTTCTCTTTATTTCATGCTTTTAGAAGATTTATTATTATGAGTTATGTGTTGCATATTTGCACTTTTGTCTTGTTTGTGATTTGTTGAGCTTCTTGGATCGACAAATTTGTGAAATTTTTGGCCATTATTTCTTTAGTTATTTCTTTCTCTCTTTTAGCTTTTTTTGGGGTGGACTTCAACTACTTATGTATTGGACTTGACATTCTGTCATGCTTCTGAGGCTTTGTCAATTTTTATTTCATCCTTTTTTTTCTACTATTTAGATTGTGTTAATCTTTTTTTCTCTCTATTGTTTAGATTGTGTTATTTTCCTGATTTAGTTTTAAATTTGCTGATTATTCTATTCACTCAAATCTGTTAATAAACCAATCTTGTTATTTTTTCCCTTTATAGTTACTGTTAGTTTTCAGCATTTGATTTGTTTTTGCATGGTTTTTATTTCTCTGTTGAGGTTTTCCTTCTATTAACACATTAAGATCAGCTTACACTAATTCTGTACATATGTTCCTATAATCCTTTGAACATATTTATATAATTTTTGTCTGATGAATTCAACCTCAATCCGCTTAGTTTTTATTAGTCTTCTTTTTTCTTTGTTATGAGTGACACTTTCTCTTTTCTTTGATGGAGCTATTTTTGGTTGAAAAGTGGACATTGTGGATCACACATTATTCCGGTTCTAGATTCTGTTTTGTGCTCTTTGTGGTTTTCTTGATCTTAGGGAATTTTTCCTTGATTTTCAGTTGTTCTACTAGCCTCAAGGGTTTGTCTCAAATTAGCAAAGCTTCTATTGTCTGTTGCCTGGGAGGTGCACAGTTGGGAACTGCTCTCAGTTTAAATAACAAAACAAAACAGCAAAATCTCAGATTACACCCAGTGCAACTCTATCTTTAAAAAGTAGTGTCCTTGTTATTCTTTTCCAGAAATTCTTCTGCCCTTCCTTCTGGCTTTCTTATGATTCTGCAGTTTAGATGAACAGCAAGGAATATGGGCAAGTATTTATACCCCTCTTTCTGTTATTGTCCACCTGCTACATTTTGTCCTTTAACTTTTACATTTCTCTTTTGGCACTAAACTCTGTTCTCTGACATCTTCAGTTCATAAATATGAGATTTAACTCTGTATATTTTATAACATCCTTGGGGGTTTAGGGAAAACATTCAGGCCAGAAAGCCACAGACTTGCAATTCTCACTCTTTCTTATTGCATTATTTTAAAGAATAAACTCTTTCTAACTCTCTTCTTTTGATTGTTTTCAAGTCTGTATTAAATTTATATGTAGGAGGTGTCATATTATGAATGTTACTGAAAGTTCTCTAAATGTAAAAAGTTTATGCCAAGAAAAACAATTAAATCTTCATATACATCGATTTAGTGAATATTAGAAGGATTTTTCACTTAATAATAGTCTTCTGGAAATAAGTAGAAGGAAGAATGTGTGAATTCTAGAATTCAATTTTAAAATCAACTTTAAAAAAGGGACTTTACACGTTACATTAAACCTGGTGCAGTGAGTCTTTAGGTTCCCTGCCTGAAAGACACATACATACCTCACCTGGGAGACCATGAAAGCTTTCCTACAGCTTCCTCATGTTCTAGCTTTGTGTTCTATCTGAATCAGAGGAATGTTTAAGAAAAGCATAGTGCACAGACTATTACATAACCATTGATCTTATATTATAAATAATTTTATGACAAAAAAAGGCCAACAATATAATTTTTGTTTAAAAATTTAGACTAAAAACTTGTTTAGCTATGCTATTATTACTATATATATATATATATATATTTAGGTCAGAGAAAAGAGTACCTTGGAGACAGATTCAAGGGGTTAGCCTAGGACAAACTGCCACTATCCTTTGTTCCCTTGGTTGCAAGTCTCATGGGTACTCTTAGAGTTTAGGAGAGAAAAGTACAGATGCACACCTGAGAGGGAAGAGAGCTGCCCTTCCAGGGAGAGCCTGATAGCTGTATTTGTTACATCAGTGAAAACAGCAAACAGTGGTAAACACTATTCTTGGGGATTAAGCAGGTCTCCCCAACCCCATTTTCCTATATTTTATATTTTGTTGTAAGTTTTTTTCAATTTTATGCAGAATATTTGTGATTTTTAGTATATTGAATAGATAAAAATCTCAGTCCCTTTGGGAATCCTAAAGAACAGGATCCCGGTATTCTTGATTTACTCAAGCATTTTTTTTTAATCCAGTCATTATATATCAAGAAAATGTATGTAAATAATTAATGTCATTTATTCACTGAAAATAAAAATATGTAATATCTTGTAGATCCAGAGAGTACTGTCCTTACCTTCTGACATGTATTGTATGAGGCAAACATTATAAGAATAGAAGAAAATGCTAAAATGTATATATTAACTTCTATTAAACTACAAAGAATGGAGTAACTAATTATGTCTGTCAAGAATGATTCAGAAAAATCTGTCAACATAAGAGACATTCACACCTATGAAGAATTTTTGTTGAGTTTACTTGAGCCAAACTGACAACTATTGCCAGTTAGCAAAATCTCAACAAATTTAGAAATGCTCCAAAAAATGGCAGTTTAGCACTTTGTTTTATGCATTGCAACCAAAGGAGGAGCCCTAAGGGGGTTACATGGAATCCATTGGTGATAGGTTAGGGAGGTGGGAGAAAGCAAAGGTGGGGGTGGGGCAGGCTCTGGGATTGGATCAAAGGTAAAATGATAGAAATATACTTCTTTTACATAGGTGGGTAAAGGATAGTTAAGAGTCAACAATTAACATGATAACAATGACAATGAGGGGATTTCTGGTCTCAGCTCTGGTGGTTGTGCCCAAGGGTTTGAAAAAAGGGAAGTTACCCTGACATTCCAAAGGCATGTTATCATTGATGCAAAAAGACAGAATACAGGCTCAATTAAGGTAAGGATGGACCTCTTTTTAGGGAAAAATACCAGTCTAGGACACGACTACACACCATGAACTGCTTTTAGCTGATGTTTTAATTTCAGATCATCCTTTGTGGTTGCTTTGGGTCTCTGAGTGTGCAAGGCTGCCGCGCAGGCCTCCCCGGAGCTTGTTAGGTTAATGTGTGGCCCCTTTTCTTCCACAAATCTTCATAGGTAAGCAACTTACACAGATGTTTAAAGGAAGAAGAAAATCTCATCAGAATGGATACATAAATGTGTGCAAATTTTTGTATATCAATATGAGCTCAATAAAGTGTCTTCTTTTTAATTAAAGAGGAATAAGAACACTACACAAACCAGAGAGTAAGAAAAGACATTCTGGGAAAAGCAAATTGAAAGAAAAAAGATAGAAAATTTTAATAAGATGAAATAAAAAGACATTTTTTTCCATTACATATCATAAATTAAGTGAAATATATACTTGACTAAAGGCTGCGTTGGTATATATTCTATAATTATTAGTAGTATTTATGTTACGAAGGAAACTCCCATTAACTCTGTTCTTCTCTCCAATGCAATAAGAATTAGAGATGAGCAAATCCATTAGAGTGCAAGCAGGGTTTATTGCTGACCTGTTTTCATGGAAGAGAATGCCTAGTTAAGGTGGGGGTGGGGGTCAAAGGCATAGGTTCAAGGTGAAGCAGAGTAAGGGCATAGAAGGTAAGGGTTGCCAAAGGTCAGGATGGCAAGTGGGCACATGGCCAGAGGCCAGGAGGCCTGAGTCCATGTGGCCAAAGAGCCAAAAGCTCAAGCCCAAGTCCTTTGTCCTGAGGACTAAGTAGTTGCTGGCTGGAGGGTTGAGACTGGAAGAAGCTACAGGTAAAGGTGGTGCTAAGCTTTCCAGGACTAGGGCATGACTACCGAAAGGCATTAATGGGCTTATTCCTCTAGGTACTATGGGCTTTTCTGGGTCTCTCAGGCCTTGGGATGGAAGCACAGTTTCGAAGCCTGCCTTTCCTAGATAATGGAAAAGATACACTTTATGTAGAAGTTACATACATTGTATGTAGAAGTTACATTATGTAGAAGTTCAAGACTGCTGAGTCAGTGGGTGGGACATGTTTTCCTCCCTGCCTTTGTTTCCTGTCTATCCTACCTAACATTTTCATTTAAAAAATACATATATTTTTTAAGAATGCAGACCATTGATATACAATGGATGGAATACCATGTATAATGCTTGCAGGAACAAAATGTCAGGGTTTAAAAAGAAAGTACTTATATAGTTTTAAGACAATTATAATATAGAGTATAAAATTTATGTTTTTAAATTCACTATGGTTATATGAAAGACACAGTGTTTCATTTTTTTGCTGAGAAAAATTAGCAAATTCATTTTTTACACAAATACACATTTGTAAAATGTCCATATAAAAATGCTTTTAAGTAACTAATATGGTACATAGATCCTCAAGCACACGATAATATACATGTGCTTCAATATATACATATTAAATAATTAGTGCTATGTTAATAGATTATGTTGAAGGGTATTCCACTAAATTTAAAGCAATTACTATCCAAGGTTTGAGTATTGCTAAAAGGCTAGTATCTCACCTATAATTTAATCTCGATTATCTGCTATTTTACAAGATTTAGTATTTTAAATACATGAGAATGGTTGGGATTTCATAAGGTAATTATGAATGAATTTTTTTTGCATGTCACTATTCAATTTTTTTCACTCACAAACAATGTAAAGACAGAGAATTTTATAGGTCTAAAAGAAAATCAAATATATCTTACCTTAAACCAAAGTAGCACTATCCATTTTTCAAACAGTAAACAAAGGGGAAAATAGTCTTATGTCAAACCAAATAAGCCTTTAGTAAACATGTTCTATTATCAGAGGCTGGAAACTAATTATCTAATAAAAATATCAATACACAAATGGTAGTATTCAGAGGCCAATAAAAACTCAGATATTATTAGTATTTTATGATAATACAGTTAACATTGTTAAACCAAAAAATGACACTTATTTTGGTTTGGTTTGTTTTTGTCTTGTTTTTCTACTTATTTTGAAGATTCTTTTAATTGAGAAAAAATGTCTAGTTTAATATTTAGACAGATAACTCTTTACTAAGTACTCCTGGGCAATTTATACTTTGGAGATCTGGATCACTGGATAAGGAAAGAAAAGTGGGGAAATTAATAAAAATAACTGGATGAATTTTCTTGAAGTCTCATGCAGCTGTAGATGCGGCAGCTCAGTTCATTTGGTGCAAACGCAGCCTGCAGTGGTGGCTATATGACAGGATCTGATTCAGATTGATAACTCAAAGAATATCAGACAGTTCAACATTTATTTTAGAAATATCAAAGGAAAATAGGTTAAGAGTTCAGCATTTCAAAAGATCTGCAATCAATAGATTAAGTTCTGGAAATCCCTGATGATTACCTTTAAGAAATAATTAAAAATAAGGAATTAGAAAATGCAAAAATATACTCATACATTGTAGTAAAGAATAGAGGATAAATAAATTAAGTAAAAAACATTAAAAAACACATTTTTAGGATAAAGATGTCTCTGTTCTTATCAGCCTTATTTTCTTTTCTATGAAGGAATGATCTGTCCTGGCTGGTGTGGCTCAGGAGATTGAGTGCTGGCGTACAAACCAAAGGGTCACCAGTTCAATTCCCAGTCAGGGCATATGCCTGGGTTGTGGGCCAGGTCTCTGGTAAAGGGAGTGGGAGAGGCAACAACACATTGATGTTTCTCTCCCTCTCTTTCTCCCTCCCTTTCCCTTTCTTTAAATAAATAAATAAATTTAAAAAAGAAATGACTAAAGTGTGTGCAATAAATTTGTATATGGGAATACATGTTCGTATAAGGTAAATAGATTAGCAACATTAATGCTATTTTAGCAACATTCTCTGGAGTACCAGAAAAAAAAAAAAATATGCGCTATGCCTGGGAGAACTATAACTGAAAAAGTTTGTACCATTCATCTTCAAAAAGGAGGTGGAGTAACAGAGTTCCAATCTATGGGCATGTAAAATACCATGACAGAAACGTGCAGAACTCTCTCAGAATGAAGCTGCAAACAGAAAGGGATGTGGAAGGTAAGAAAAAAAGGAAAAAAAAAACCACTACAAGAGAAGGATATCTAGGACAAATATCCAAAGCCACTGGAAACTAAAGTCCACCCATTGGCAAAAGCAAATATTCCATATCATACACTCATCATCAAGTTTGTTCATTTTCAGCTGTAAATAAGAAGCGGAATTTATGGTAAATGACTCTACTTGTATGCCTTTGAGATGATGAACAGCACTAGAACAGAGTTATATGTCTACAGTATCACCCCATCCCACAAGGTGACTAACTAGGCCTGAATGAAAATAAGCCAGTACTGCTCTAGGGTGTTGTGTAAAACTAGAAGAAAAGTACAAAGGAATGGAACTGGGTCCAACACCACTAATCATAAGACAGAGCATACCTATCAGGAGACAGTGTTGGAGAAACTAGGCAAATATAAAGTGCAAGAAGGTTTTCATCAAAAGGCTCTAGTTTTGCTTTTCTGGTAGAAATACCATGCCTTTACACTTGTGAGCTGGGAAGAATGTTGTGGATAACTGTATGCACTTCTGTGGGATAATTAAAGAAAGTTAGATTGTTTTTAAAAAAGAAAAGAAGTCCAGTAAGAAATAGGTGGGGTGGATGGGAGGACTCAGACAATGCAAGCTCCAGCCCCACTCACTCTGCAGAAATCAGGTGATAAAAACAAAACAATCAATGCAGCCTGTTCTGGACACCGTTGCTGAATGGATGTGCAAGGTATTCACAGGGGTGTTGAGTAAAGGCCAAGGGAAGATGAATGAGATCGAACATGCTAGGGACATGTTACAGGAATTCAATTATTAGAGAAATGCAGGCAGACCTTGGAGCACTGACCAGGCCTGTCCTTGAGAAGATGCGTGAAACATGAGAGGGGAAAGGCGTATTTGGGGCTTGGTGGGTTTCTGGCCCCTAAGCAGGGTAGAAATACTCATGAAACAATTTGTTTTTCAATAGCCTGAAGAAATAATAATGGTTTTACTTTGGAAATAAAGCTGTAAATCTTTATCATGGATAGTGAAGAACTGATAGAGCAGGTTTAGAAGGATGTCAAATAAGTACTCTTGGAACCCACCTGTGCTAGCCCTGACTAGCACATATAGTATCATTAGAGGTCCGAGACCCTCACTCTACCCCTCTCCTCTCTGTAAACATGCAGAGGTGTTGCGTCTCAACTGGGAGTAATAATCTTGCTGGAATTGAAGGTTATGAAAAAGATATGGCGCTATTCATGGTTTAGGTAAGTAAGAACTTGGCAGATTATAGTTGTGGAGTAAATCTTGTCCTTTACCATTTTTTTTTTTTGTAAATAAAATTATATTGGAACACAACCATGTTCTTTTGTTACATATTACCTATGGATTCCTTGTACTACAGTGGCAGAGTTGAATAGTTATGACAGAGACTGCATGGATCCAGAAACCCTAAAATATTTACTATCTATCCCTCTACAGATGAAATTTGCCCACCATGCTTAAGATGGTGGAGTAAAAAGATTAAGGTCCCAAAGACAGAGCTCAGACCTGAGAGATATAATACTGATGGTTCATGGTTGGGCTCTTAACCCAAAAGGCCTTAGACCTTAATGTAAGCTTTTTGTTCAAGACATGCCAAGACATGGCTTTACTTCCCAATTTTCAATGGCTAGAATGGGATCTTAGTTGCCCTTGCCGTATTTGAGACAAGGAAGCATATAGGGAGCACTCACCTTGCATACAACTAAGTTAGGGAGCACTGTCTATATCAGCAGTGATTAAGAGTAACATAGCATACCATTTTGAATCTGTTATTGATAGCTATATGATAAACCAACTTAAAATGTAATGGCTTAAATTTCTCAACCATTGATTTCAATCACAATTTTGTGAATTCGCAATTTGCATTGGGCTTAGTTATGCATTTCTTTTAATTTTGTTCATGTGCCTGTGGATAGCTGAGTGTCAGTGACCCCACTCTGTATCTGATGGTTGGCTGGAATGACTGGATTAATGGCATACATGCTTTTATCCTTCTGCAGATTAATCTGGGATTTCTCACATAGTTATGATTGCAGTGTTCCAGAGAGAGAGAGAGCAATTTCAAAGCTAAAGTGCAAAATCCCTTAACTTTCATCAAGTTTTACTGTTGTATTGATCAAAAAATGAAACAAATGGCCAAGCAAAGACATGGATTATTGCAATAATTTACCACATGTCTAATAAAGTACCAAAGGCTGCCAACTTATGGTGGAAATCGATATTAAAGTGTATAAAAGTCTGTGGAATATATCCAATGTATAATTGGTATGGGATAGGGGATACACACATGTACAACAGGGTAAATAACATAATCTGATTACCAGACAGTATTCACTAGCCAAAGCAAAGCCTCCCCCTCTCACTGAGTAAGACCAATGAGCTGGAAGGGAGCACCGACTGTGTTTACAAGGAGGTGTCTGGGACACTGTATTAGAACTAAGAGAAAGAGTTCCCTCTTGAATTCCTTAATCCAGAAGACTCAGTATTTGGGTAGTTCAGAAACTCCATAAGGAGAACAGAGTGTCATAAAAATAGGAATAAATATTCCTAAGCATATGGAGATGATGGCAGTGGAAGTGGGAGATCAAGAACCAGGGATAGACAAAGAATCCACAATTATCAGAAATGATAAAAGTATGCTGAGTGTTCTAGGGCACCTCCTTGTACTCAGGGTATACCAAGTGTATGGCACAGTTATTACTCTTATTATGATTCCTAGTAGTAATCCAAATACTCAAGGAAAGTTTGTGTCTCCACCTACAGATTCTGAAAGAATTAAAACAGGTTCACGTGGAAAGTAACACATAAATGATTATCTCTCCTAATTTACTTACAAAGCACACACACACACACAAAAGAAAGAGGACTGTAGGGTAATTTAGAGTAGAATATCAGGTTATCATCCAACTTAGTAGGGTCTAAAAGAAATAACTATTTATTGGAGTTATTTTCCGCTTGCATGTCTTACTGGTGACAAAGCCAAAGATAGATTTAGTCTAGGGCTCCACAATAATAATACAATATTATAAGCGCATACCAGTCACTAATCATATTACTTTATTAGCATTATCTAGGCCTCCACCTTTAGACATTCTGGTCTGGTTGCTGTGTAATTGGGTCTGAGAACCTGTGATTGCTTCTAAAATCAACCCAAGCAATTCTAACATGCAGTCCTCTAAATTAACCCTCACTATACTCTATTCAGGAGATGCTATTATATTCCATGTTAAATATGTGAAAACTGAAACAGAATGAGCTGATCAGCATGCTGCAGATGAACTACTTTATTATAGGACTGTTGCCCATTACATAATTAGTAATTGTCAGAGTCAGAATTTGAACCCAGACAATGTGGTTCCAGAGCCTTGACTACTACTCTCTCCTGAACAGAAACACTCATCTCAAAACTGTTCACCTTTTTTTTTTTTTTTTGATGGTCCTATTTCCTAAAAGTCAAAGCCTAGCCAATTTTAACATTTAATAATAAATCTCAGGGGGATAGATACTGTCAATTACCTTTCTGGCCAGGACAGGAATGGGGACTGCAAATTTGGAGATCTTCAACCTACACTTCAGTCCTCTGGCCTCTACGGCAGGACTGTGGAATTCTGGTGATGCAGGAGCATCCTCAGCAGCAGAGTTGCTGTGGATTTCAAGGTGTTGCCCAAATCATAGATTACCAATGTGTAGCATAGACTGACTCTTCAGTAGGTTTTCTCTCAGGAAATGACCTTAAGCATTATAATTGCAAAGCTAAACAAAGCTTTGAGAAACATAGAATTCAACTGGATACTATTTAACATTCATAAGACTCGGATAGGTAAAATGACAAAACAATCAATGAAGCATAAATACATAATTTCAAAGTAATCGGGTATTAGAGATGACAGGTTTGGGATTTATAGACCCTTATTTGCTTTGAAAATCAGGTGAGAATGATGACTCATGTATGGAGACGTGACCATCCAGTTTTTTATGTTCTTTGGTCCATAGTATGACTACTTTGAGTGGCTCGGCATAGCTGTTATGGTTGTGAGAAAAATTGTGTTGATGTTCATAATTATAAATTATGAACCAGGTGGATCTTTGAGCAATACATAACCTCAGGAAGTCACCAAATTTTTCTTCAAGAGGTCAACATTTTTTTGAGATAATAATTTTGTTAATGAGTCAATATTATTAACTCCTGGGAGATTCAGAATTTAGTATAGAAATGAATTAAAACAAATACTACAATGTTAGCATTTTTGTGTTAAGTTTAGAAATCATGTATATTTGCTACTTAAACACTTATGATTTATTTTAAAATATTTGACATTTTAACCATCAAACTGATTAATCTTATAATTTTAATTTTAATAAGTGTAATTGAAAAATTATTATAGATTTACTAATTTCATATTCAGAATTATAACATTTAAGAGCACTTATGGTTTAGCTTACCATATTAAATTTATATAATTATTTCAGCATTCAGGAAGTCAATTAGACAATTGAAATACTTAAAAAGAAATTGAATATATTAAATTTATGAATGCAGTTTAAAATGTTGAAGGTATTTAATTAACTGAGTTTG
>PVJI01014685.1:0-43318 GCA_004026765.1 Micronycteris hirsuta
GGGCAGATCTATTCTGCTCCAGGAGTCCTCTCCCCTTGGTCCTCCACAGACTCATTCATCTTCCTCTCCCCTTGAAGCTCTGCCGAGTGACTGACTTTCAAATCCCTAAATCACACAGAGTGCTAATGGATGTTAATGGCTTCCCCGACTATTTAAATTTTAAATGGAAACTCCTATAGGTACCTTGGAAGCCAGGAGAATAAATGTTTAATAGTGTGCATTGCAGGAAAGTGGTGGGAGGCACTGGGGAGGCGGAGCCCTCCGGCCCTCCCAGGAAGCCCCCCTGAAGGCGGGAGCTGCAGGTGACAGGCAGGTGGGAGCTGTGAGGATGCTTGCACAGGGCCAGGGGTCTGGAACCTGAGTGTGCTACGCAGCCTGCTGAGGACCATCTTAAAGGGGCAGCCTCGGGCCCGTCCCAGAGGCCACGTTTGGCAGGTGGAAGGGAGAGTCTGGGAATCTCCGTTTTAACACACAGACAGCACAAGTGACCCCCAGACCCCGTGACCCCGGAAGGACACTGAGAAAGACCTGCCACCCGAGAGACTGCTGGACCCTTCCTAGTCAAGGGTCAGAGCGCACGCCCCAGAGCTGCCACTTCTCTGCACCTCTCGGTCCACCTTTGCTCACTTGTGAGGGGGTTAAAAACCACGACCTTGCTGGGTGCTGGTAAGGAACATGCAAGTGAACACGACGCTACCGTCCCCCTCATCACCATCGACATCTTCGTCGGCGGCAACAGCGGCAGCAGCACCGGGAGCGTGTTCCCTCGTGCCAGGAGAGGTCCAGGGGCTCACAGATGTCCACCCACTTCACCCCCAACATGCGCACGAGTCTTCGGGGGACTGGCCAATCATCGACGGGCACTTTCCACACTCAGCCTGTCCGTGCCCGCACATGTGTGTGACCGTGTGCATGTGTGTGTGTGAGACAGACGTGAGCACGTTCACAGCATCTCTCCATCCTGCCGTGACTGTGTTTCCAGTGTCCTTGGTCCCCCGCTGCTCCCTCTCCTCCTGTCACTGCCCGTCCCGTGGAGCCCCCTGAGCACCCATCGACGGGCGAAGGGACAGGGAAGATGTGGCACATGCACACACGGGACGCCACTAGGCCCCAGGAAAGAAACCTTACCACACGGGACGACACGGACGGGCTACGGAGCATCGTGCGGAGCGGAGTGGGCCAGCCTGCAAAGGCCCGATGCCACAGGGTCACCCTGACGTGGGAATCTAACAAACGACTGGATCGACGGGACAGGAGCAGACTCGTGGTCGCCAGAGGGCCGGGGGCTGGGGCGATGGGCGAAAAAGGTGAAAGAATAAAGAAATCCAAACGGCCAGTTACAGAACAGTCTCGAGGATGTGAAGTGCAGCACAGGGAATACAGCTGGTAGCATCCTAGTAACCGTGGGTGGTGCCAGGTGGGCACTAGACTTATTGGGGTGGTCACTTCATAGGTGTATAAATGTCTAATCACCATGTCGCACATCTGAAATTAGTGTGTTGCATGTTAACTGTAACTGAAAAATAGAAAATAATGGAAAAGAAAGAAACCACAGTTGACCGTTGAAAACAGGGATTTGACCTGGGCGGTCCTACATCTGTGCAGATTTGCGGACCTGGGCGGGTCAAACCCGCACTGTTCAAGGGCGGACGGTGCGTGCCTGCGGATGAGCGTGCGGAACTGAACCGCAGCGTGCCTGGGAGTTCTGGGGTGAGGAACCGTGGTTTCCACCACACGATGGTGGGATCTCAGGCCTCCCCCTCAAGAACCAATAGGAGCCAGAACCTACACCATGGGCCACCTTTTCCACAAAAATGTCCTTGATCTCTCCAGCCCAGAGGTCAAGGTCAACAGCTAAAATTGTCTCGAGGCCAAAATCAACACCTTTACTCACCCGACTCCTCCCAGAGATCATAAAGGCTTCGTGGTCAAAGAGTGTACTTTATTTATTCTAGAACTCTCAGTGTCTGCAGACCGCGGGGGCTCATTCCCGACCCGGAGCCTGTTCCCTGCACCGCTTATCAGGGGCTTTTCCAGGAGGAGAGAACGTGCAAATATTTGTGAATGGAAGGAAATTCACACTGAAAAAGCCAACACAAAGATACCATGTAAACATCTGAGAATTACCTCATTCTCCTAAGATACTGACTTAGCTACGGCACTTTCAAAGGGGAGTCTGTTCTCTTAAATTTCCAGAAATAATCTTTTCCAAAATATCAGGCGTTTTCTGGTTGCAACACCATGCATACTGCACACGCATCCCTCCCCGAGTTTGTCCTCCGGCACCCTGCGCCCACGCGGGTCTCACTGACCTCTAGAACACTAACTCCATTTTCTAAAACACTTCTCTACACATTTCCTACTTTAGCCACAAGATATCACATCTAATTTCCTTTACAGCATATACAGTTTCAAGCACACCTGTTTTCCCTGCTACAAAAGCAATGTGTCAACTGCACGCACTCTGGAAAACAAGAAAGACACATCGGACCATGGAGATGCGGCCATAAACACACCACCCGAAGGTGATGAGTGTCAACAAATTAGCATATTGCAATTATTCCCCCTTTTCTTCCTGGGTATATTTTTACTTTTATAGGACTGGTGTCCAGCTTTTCTTCAGATTTTGACTTTATATTAAATACATATTGCATTCCAAGCACATTTCCCTGCCATTCAATAATCTTTGAAAACATGATTTTAATGGATGCATACTTCTTCAATTTATAGAAATTCCATAACCCATCTAATCATTGACTTGCAATTATTTGTTTAGGCTATTAATGATATATATATGTTTTTTGGCTATTATAAAAAAACAAGCGCCTGCACACAAAGCCCCGTGTGTCTCTCTGATCACTGAACAGAATCCTAGCAGAGGCGGCGGCAGGCTGCGTGTGCGCAAGCGCCGTCCTGAGTGTCCACGGCGGGCTGGCCGGCCAGCGGCGGCCAGAGGGCGCCAGCTCCCTGGGTTGGTGCCAGGGCTCAGGGCCGGGAGAAAAATCTATAAACTTTGACGATTTGATAACATCGTATTCATTTGTGTGTCTGACCTTTGCTTCTCTGCTCCCTCTTCGCAGCACGTCCTTCCCTGATTCTGCATTTATCCAAAGCTACCTTCGAGGCAGGTTTCACATAATCTCTGCGTTTTTAGGTCCTGCCCACCTTAAAAGACTTACTTCCCTGTTCTCAGAGAGACGGGTTTCTGCCTCGTCCGCAGTGGCTGGGTTAGTCTGGCTTACATGAGACTTAAGTGTGTGGGCTTCTCTCCACTGTCTTCTAAACGTCTGAAGGCAGGATGGGGTGAGCCTTCATTCACCCGTCCCAAGCTCCCAGAGCCCAATAATATGGTGGCACTGAGTATATCGATCCCTGATACTTTTAAGAGAGTCAAATGACTTGCAGTTTCTAGAAAAATGTTTAGTAATTTGTTCACCCACTCATGAAAACATTTCTATGGCATTGCTCTGGGTCTGCAGCTGGTCAAACAAATGACAAATACACAGTGCGCGGAGTTAGAGATGACCTCTCTGCCCTTGAAGAGACGTCACCTGTTGGGTGAGGCAGACGATCAAGTAATCACCCAGGTGAACCACAGTTGTGCAAGGATGGGTGCCGTCAGAGGAAGGGAGCGATTCCGCTGCAGACGGGTTCTCTGAGGACTGTCGCTGGGCCGCTCTGCGGATGGGGTGGTGGGGGGAGGACCCCAGAGCTGACAGGTTTCTCTCTCTCTCTCTCAAGGGGCCCTCAGATCCCTCCTCCCTCCAACCCTGTGACCTGCTCGGGCCGACCTCAGGACCACCCACACATATGAAAACTAACAAGTATCTAAGGACCCTCACAGAGCAGCTCTGCTCCAACTGTTCTTCTCAGGATTGAAATTTGTCCACAATCACCCCATGCCCTCGCCCCTTGGAGGCTCCACGCAAGGCAGCGAATAACCAGAGTGCACTCACTCCCTGTCCTGTATCAACCGAGAAAAAGATGCGTCCTACTTCTTTGTCCCTGGGGCGGGCTGAGTCCGCGTCCTGCTCAGCCTGAGCCGCCACGGACCAGACACAAACAAATCGATGCGCTCCACGCTTCTGGGTCACGGGGCTCACAGTATTCCAATAACGAAGCGGCACTGTGTGTGTGGAAAAGGCGATATCCCCAACGATTAGTGCTGAACTTAATTAATTACCTCTAAAATAAAACGACACGTAAACTTTGTAATTAAGAATAATTCTTAATTAAGGAGCAGGTGGCAGGAAGGAGGGACGGGGACTGCAGACATCGCCAGGCCTGTCGTGTGCGGGTTGCGTGGGCGGGGTGGTCAATGAGCTGAGACTCCTAGAGACACAGAAGGCATTTCAACAAAACAGGGGCACCTCTGTAGTTACTATAAGACTGACCTTTGAGGCCAAAATGACAGCTGCACTTTCACCCCCCCCACCCCCGGATCACCCAGGAAGGAAAGGGCCCCCATTGGCTGGGGAATTATCACATCCAAAGCATGACAAAGCTGTGCCGCCCCAAAGCCTTAACGTGGGCCTGCTCCACAGGCCATGGAGCACGGCTATCAGTGGCTCTGATGATGTCTCCCCGCTGTCCCCCGTGGCCGGCTCTTGGAGAGGCTGTCGGGTCTCGAGGGTTTCCACTTCAGGCTGGTAAACCAGGCGGGCAAAATGGGCTGGACTGGGGACTCTTGGGCGAGCGAAGACACAGCTCAGCAAATGAAGCAGGCTGTCTGCAAACACGGTCTCTTTGGGCTGGGACTATCTCTGTGCTTCCGCTCACTTCCTGCTTACACGCCCCTCCCCCAACTGCCGATTCCGCCAGCGCTGAGCAGGTGCACCAGCGGACAGGCGAAAAGACAGCGGACTGGGAGGACGAGGCCCACAGCCTTGGCCGGTTTCCTTTAAGCAGCTCTCCAGTTCGACAGAGGCGGACGGTCGGGAACGTTTCCACTGAAAAGAGAAGTTACAGCCAACATTTCTAAGGGCAAACTAAAGGAGTACATGACTAAGGGAAAAAGATTTTTTTAAACCAGGGTTGAGTAAGAATTTCTTCACAGTATCATGGAATTTGGGACTTTGAACTACTCAAAAACCTACAGGAAGTACTTCAACGAAAAAGAGTGAATTTTCCCCCAAAGCTAAAGTAACAGTCTCTGGGGCTGAGCAACATTGGTAGGTATAGTGAGAGAGTCAACACCATAAGGGAAAAGGGACTCCTTTTCCTCTTCAAATCACTAACAGAAAAGCCACAGTTGTTTAGAAAGCACCCCTGGGAAGCTTCCTGGGGGACACCCCCTGGGCCAGCACACCTGAAGTGACCGTTTCCGACAAGACGGGACGGCTGCTAGTGCCTGTTCCCAGCTACCAGTCCCATGAAATGCTTTACTTCCCCATGATGTAAAGTGCGCATTCTTGTGTTTTCCATAAATTCCACGGTTTCTCGATGCTTGATTTACACATAATAAGAAGAATGTAGAAAACCTGTTATTTTTTTCCTCTAGCATTCAGTCCTTTTTGTTCCAAGTTCATGAATCAGCTGTTTTGCAAGCCCCCTTTGAGCTCTCAGGGATCGGAGGGCCTGCCCGAGGCCCCGACCCCTGCAGGGACTCCAACCCCGCTGCTCACAGCGCCTCAGACAAAATGTGCAATGCACCACGCCACGCCAGGGCGCCGGCCGGTGCCCAGAAAGGCTGCATTACTGTCCAGACACCCTAAAGCTTTCTTAAGATAAGCCAGTCGAAAGTTATAAATATATAACGAGTATCATCAGACTGCTATTAAACGTGCGGGATGTGATGACTTGCTTCACTCACACGATCTCTGCTCAACCGAAAAGGTCTTTAAACCTCCAGGCTGGATCTGGTGGGCTGAGCCCTGGGCAGTTGCCACCTGGGCTGGGTTTAAGCCACGGGACATGCACAGTCTCCCTTGGACGGATGCTGAGTCCGAGCCCCAGCAGGCTGCACCCCCGGAGGGTCTGTCTGCAACGCGACTGGGGGTTCCGACTCCCCAGTGCACACACATCTTCTAGTCAAGGACAAACGCCACGGCCAAGTGCACAATGCCATCCAGTCTCCCTGGAAAGATCGGCTTTCTGGCCATTTCCTTGCCCTTCTTGGGGTCTTTCTGTGTGTGTTTCTCAAGGTTCCAAGGAGGTCTCCTCACTGCAATGTCCTCTTCCAAACACCATCGGCTTCGCAAACTGCTTTGTCAGAACCCCTCCGACACACGCTTCCTCTCTTCAGAAACCCCGTCTCGGTCAGCCGGCTCTTCCCCAAGGCCCGTCCCCAGCAGGCTGGCTGCCCTCTTGCTCTATTCCCTGGTGCCTGTTCTTCAGGGTCAAGGCTAAGGTGGACGCTGCCACTGGGTTGGAGGGAGGAGTAAGACGAGACGGTGACACGCCGCTCATTTGTCCCGGCAATCCCAGGCCAGCACCGGACCGTGGTGTGACTTTGGCAGGAGGTGGGAAGGGAACAGGTCTCCATCCCCCATCCCTGACTGTGCCCGGGACCCAGCGACCTAGGATGTGGGACCTCACACCATTTGCCCCACTGGGCTGGGGGAAGAGGAAGGGCAGGTTACGTGCCCACCCCTCTCCCTCCAGAGACCGCCAGAGGGGTCATCCCACCGCTCCGAGGCTCACTCCTCAGGGCTTCTCCTGTCGGGAACACAGACAGTTTCCCTCGCCCCTAGATTCTCCCACGTGACCGGAACACAAAAGTCACCGACTGGCGCCGAAGAGCCTCAGCAGCTGCCGAGTCCCCAAGCGCATCTCTCAACGTGGCCTCCGGAGCCACTGGCTCGGGCTCCCCTGTGCGGCCTCGTGGTCCTGCGGAAGGTCAAAGGGGGCTGCACGCACGCCTGTCCCCTCTTCTGGCTCCCTCCATTCGGAGTCTGAAAATGGATCTGAATGTCTGAAACACATCAGCGGAGAAGACACGCTGTTCCTTAATCCCTACACTAATAAAGCTCAAGAAAACGACTGGAAAAAAATCAACTAACACGGCTTCAAGGGCCTGAGAACCACGCTGATCAGGAGGCCCGGCCCCTGCCAGCGGTCGGAGACGGGCGGTGCACCGGGATGCTGCACGCCGTCTGGCTCGTGCCCAGGACACCAGCAGCTGAGACTCTTCTCCGGAGGCGCCCAGGCCTGCGGGGAGGGCCCTGCATCGGCAGCCCCTCGAGGGACGCGGACACACACAGAATAACGACGGCCCTAGAGACGAGATACACCAGCTGTCGCCCCGAGACGGTGGCTGCTTCGATGCGGGGCGGAAGGATGGGTGTGACCGGTGTTCCCAGGGAAGCCTCCCAGAGGCTGCGATAAAACCGACACACAGATGAAAAAGACGATTAAGTATTAATGATGCCAGCCCACTTACAAACCAAACGCTGAGGAAAGAGACGTCTCCCTTCCGGGGGGCGTGGGCTTCACTCATCACCCACTCGCTTTAAACCACCCACCGGCCTGCGTTCCTGCGGCCGGGGCGCCCCACACCGGAGCCCACGCCCCTGGCCCTGGTACAGCTAAACGGCGTGCAGCATGGCGTCGGGCCTTTCCAGGAGAACCTGCTGCGCATCTCGGGTGCGAGCGCTCCTATAAAACGTCGATGTTTTCCTCCGGCCAGGCCAGCTCCGTCCCCTCGGGCCCCAGGCCTTGCCCGGGGTGTGGCTCTGACCGCCCGCCCTGGCCCCGCGGGGAGAGGTCACTGCAGTGCTGTCACACAGAAGCACGGCATTAACAGTCTTTCGTTATAAACAAAATGCCTCCAACCTACGGCACACCCGTCTCACGCTGACTCTTACAAAACCGAGACTTACTGAAGAAGAAAAAGGCACAGGAGTGCTTCAAGAACCAGCTAACTACAAATAAAATAGATGAGCTTTTTCCACACACAACTTTAAATATATTTCTGGGTTAAAAACAGAAACGAGACGATCAGCTTACAAACGACAGAATTTTACCTGCGGAGATGCAGGAACACGTGGTGTGTGGGGCCAAGCCCCGGCGGGCTCCCCACCACTTACTCTGAAATGGCAGCGTTATTGAGATAGAAGTCAAGTGCTCCCAGTCCCCTATCTGAGGATTAAAATCACTGTTTTTAGTCTACTCTCAGAGTTGTCAACTGTCACCACGGGCCATTGTAGAAGAGCTCCAGCATCCCCCAGAAGCCCGTTAGCTGTCACTCCTCACTCCCTCCGCCCACTGACCTCCCCACGCTGCCCCCACCCCCGCGGGAGGTGGGGCGGCGTGCCTTCCCCCAGCTCTGCGGACTGGCGCACTTCGGGCACTTCACACAACCACAGGTCGTGCCGTGTGCACTTTTGTGACAGGACCCTTTAACTTAACGCTTTCGAGGTTCAGCCAGGCTGCGCCGCGTGTCACCGACACTTCCTCTCTTTCCACCCGAGTGACGCGTCCCCCCGGGAGGGACACCAGGTGGTTCCCGACCTTCCTTTTCAAGATTCTCTTTTTCCACTTGTTCCCATTTTCGCCTCTTCATGGACAAACCCTCTGCTTCCGGCTCGCAGGCCTGTCCCATCCTCTCCGTGGTTTTACCTTCTGCTCGGGGGGCCGCACTCACTCTGCAGGCCCCGAGGACCCTGCGTGCGGGCGGGCGGGCGTCAAGGCTCAGCTCCAGAGCCCTGCTCCCTCCACTGCAGACCTGAGTGGACGCCTCCTGCTTGCCTCTCCCTCCAAACCCTCCTGTTCTCAATCCTCCGGAAGCCTGTCTGACCGGTTCAGCCAGACGGCACCCGCTCTCCGCTCTTCCCTCTGCAATCCCCACAGTCCCCTGCAGGCAGTTCCGGAATCCAGCCCCGTTCCCGACAGGATCTGCTCGCTAGCTCATCACTTATTCCTCTTGGGCAGTCCAGGCCTGTTAACCTTTTTTCTGGATTCCAGTGCAACACTTTTTAGATTCTTTAGGAACCCGCTGTGATCGGGGAAGCAGCATGGCACAGAGCCTAGGTATGTCCCTGTCCCCGTCTCAGTCTGCGCCTCCTCAGGTGGCCTCCGGCCACTGCAGGCCTCTGGGGGTGTGGAGCAGTGCCACACAGCTGACGCCCTCCACCCGGAAGGCCATCTTCTCTCCTCCGGTGGCCTCCTTTCACCACACGTAGAGGGACAGCCCGCTGGCTGCCACCCACTCTCCCGGCCCTCCTCTCGGTGGGTCTGGACACAGAGCTGGCCACAGCTGTCTGCAGTCCCGGGCGGAGGTCTGGCCACTGCCCGAGGGCGGAAGCGGAGCGCCCTCCCCATTCAGCTCATACAAGCCCCCCATGCGATGCTGTTTTCTCATTTCCCGTCAAGTGGCCGGACGTCCAGGTCCACAGATGTCCTGTGAGCCCCTGGGGCAGATGAGCCCCGGTCTCCAAGGACGGCACGGGCCACTCACCCGCACTGACCTTCACGTGAGGGGAACGCCGTCACTTCAGAGACCAGAGCCTCAGGCTTCCGGGCCACCCCACCCCAGGTGCCTGGCACGTTCTTGCCGACACCGCCACCACCGCCACCACACGAGCCCTTCTGTGCCGGCGCCACCCCCAGACTGAGCTGGGACCAGTCCCCAGGCCCCCTCTGCCCGAGCCTGTGCCCTCCCTGCCCAGCCAGCCAGGACACGGCCAGGCGCACCGGAGCAGCCCTGCAGGAGGACTTGGGAGCCCCGCACCCGCCTGGCCCGGGTCTGCTCTGCAGGAATGTGGGTAGGAGTGCGGGACCAACGTGAGAGTGCCTGGGCATCGCTGTGTTTATCTGAACTGGGGCGGAGGGCTGCACCCAGAATGTGGTTCTTCATTACAGGCCTTCTCGAAACTCCCACTGACCAATGAGCGTGGGAGAGACGATGCTTTTTCCAAAAATTATTTGATTGTAGCCTTATTTTTTTTCTGAAAGAACATCACAAGAGCTGAGCACTCCGGAGAGCATATTTTGGAGAGAGCTGACCTTGACACTGCGAACTCTTGCACAGAAAGCCTGGAATGTCTGACTCCGTCCCGGATGCAGGAATCTCTGCCAGCTGAAGCACCGGAGCTGGCAGTACCTGCGTGGGCCGGCCAGCGGCCCTCCCGCCTCGGGGTCTCCTGCCTCTGGGTCTGGCTCTGCCGTGAGGACCGCTCAGGCTGAGGATGAGGGAGGTGAGCACAGGTGGGCGGTGCTCAGGGTAGCTCTGTTGCCAGAGTCCAGCTAAGGAGGAGCTGGGAAGGGCAGAGCCACTGCCAGGCCACAGAGGCGCAGCAGGGGAGTGGGGATGACAGAGCAGAACCCACTCACCGGGCCCCGCCCTGCAGCTCTCCCGACTGCGAGTATCTCAGCGAGTGAGAAGCTCGGAACTGTTTCATGTGGTTGTCCCTTCAGCGGCCAATCCTGTGATTACGACAGCGCATTCAGGAGGGGAGTCTCCTTCTCCTGACCTTGGGCAAGTCATTGACCTCGCTGGGCTTCAGTCCCTTGTACTTCAAACATCCAGGGCGGGAGGAAGTGGCCTCTGAGCCCCGCCCCGGCCTGGCATGCTGGCGTCAGTCCTGTTTACCCTCAGTCTCAGGCCTGTCACTCTGGCCTTGGGCAAGCCATGCCCCTCTGAGCTCCCCTTGGGGAGACGCTACAGGGGGACACCGAGTCTAGATTCCTGTGACTAGTGGAAACAGAGGTGGGAACAGTCCCCTAAAAGAAGATAAGTCACTGTCACTTCAAACTGACCATGGGCTGCCCTAGGACTGAGGTCTGAAATCGACCCTCCTAACCTGCTGGATGCTCCCGCTCCAATGCTGGGGCGCACAGCAAGGCCTGAAGGGGACCCGGCCCAGAACGGGCCGGCACCGTGCAGCCTGGGCCCTGAGAAGCAGTTTCCTGGTTCGTGGCAGCAAACAGATTTGAAGGCGGCGGCCCTGGCGTCTGGGAGAACGCACGCTGCCTTAGGTCCGAGCTGCTTCACCTCCGCTGCGGGAGGTGCCTCTTTGGCGTGACGGTGAGGCTGAGCCCCACGCCCCTGACCTCAGTACATCGCTCTCATGTAAGCCCCGGGGGCCTTAAAACTATTCTTTAAAAACAAAAAGAAATGGTTCGAGGACACTGCTGCCATTTGGTTATCACCCACCAGCCACCTCTCAGGGCTGGGAAGTCAGTGACTATGCGGCTTTCCAGTTGTCAGGGTCGGGGTCAGCTGCTGAGCTGAGGTCCCTCCCGGCTTGACGGTGCAGCAGGCAGCTTGGGGAAAAATGCAAATTTCTGTGGCCAGGAGGTTTGCCAAAGCCCAGTGACCGTGCATCAGATTGTCATGCTATTTTAAAAGCCAGTAATAGCCAAACGCAAATAGGATTTCTAAAAATATATATATTTTTCCTGCTTTAGAACTCTCTGCATTGGAGAACAGTGAATACAACAGGGCATTCTGAGTGTCTCCCTCCCTCCAAACCACAGAGCCACGACTCCCCGACCCGCCACCCGCGTCTTTGCGCCCCGTGCCGAGCGCAGGGGCCTACGAAATGCACATGGAGGAACCACAGTGTGCCCCGTGCCCTGCACCGTCCCATCTTGTTTTCTCACAGCGGATCCAACGTTCAGTCCACAAAAGCAAAGCCTCCTGAGAACCGAAATAAATCCCACCCTTAACTTCCGTGTCCCTGCCAGCAAACGGGCTGGCGGTGCCGCCTCGGGCAAGAGCGAGACGCTGATGAGGAGCCTCCTACAGAGGAGGAGGTTTCCAGGTCCCGCTGCCCGCAGGACAGAGGGATGTAATAAACCCGTAATGAAAGCCTCGCGCTATTGATTTCTCCCGTGTCTCTGATCAAACAGCCTGTGTGACCTTGCCTCGAGTTTCCCATCTAAAACAGGCTTTCAGCAAGTGCCTGGGAGCCGGAGGTCACCATCCCTAGTCTTCTGACCAGGGATGCAGGGATGCTTGTGGGCGCTTTCTGCCCCGGAACTGGAGACGCGCACGTGTCCGGTCAAGCAGTCTGTGGCTTTGACCCGTCCGTTTGGTTTCGGTCTTCGACAGCTCCCAAGCTGTGACAACTGACTGTCCCATCCTGTAACTTGGTTTCATCGCCAAGTGGGGGCAGGTGAGCTGTTTGGATCCGTCAGGCCATCACTGCACTCTCACACTCGGTGTGGATTTTTCAGGGAGCTTCCTCGTGCACATTCGTGAGCATCTGACCGGAGGCCCGTCTGAACCGGCAGCCCTCCGCCCCGGGACGGGCAGCTGGTGGGGTGGGGGGGGGGCCGCATGGGGCACCGATTCCTGTGTGTTATGCGTGGGACTGTCCCCGCCCAGGGCCAGCGGCTGCTCGCCTGTCCGTACCCAAAGGGAGATTTTTGTCATCTAAGTGGGCGTGGCCTGCCACCCAGCCAGTTAATGAGTCAGACTCCGTGTTCACACTTGTTCCCGCGGCACTTTACTGCCACCGTGAAGGGTCGAAACGTGTCCTTCCCTCAACCCCTCCCACAGACGTGAGCTCAGTTCCCTTCTGCTGCAGGCCCCGCACCGGCGTTTGGGACTGCAGTGGGGGACAGAGACACGGCTGCTGTCACCGTGGTGTTCACAGAGCAGAGGGAGGGACAGGACGCCGTCAGTCAGGGGAGTGGGCCCAGGACGACAAACAGTGGAACGTGCCCCGGAGGCAGGGCCGCACGGGGGCCCGACGCTGCTCCGGGCTCCTCACCGGGGACCAGCACGTGTCCTGGGGCCGTGGAGCAGGAGCCTGAGGTCGGACCTGCCCCGTGATGGAGGGAGGGTCCCCGACGCCTTCAGAACTCATACCAGGTGCACGCGCACCTGTTTCCCAGGCGGTTAGAAAGGGTGTGTACCCTGTGCCTTGTCTCACACTCTGTCCGTTCTCTGCAGCTGCGGCCATGTGCTCCTGGTCACCGGTCCTCTTTCTTCCCTCTGGGGTCTGGTCTGTGCGCCCGACTCACGGAGTAGGAAGACCCTGACATTCACGGCGCACAGACCAACCGGGGCCACACCGGGCCTGCAGGTTATCGCACAAACCCCCGCGTTGAGCCCCCACCCACGTGGGAACCGGGTCCGCTCAGACAAGCCGTTTGGCCTCTGGGGGACTCCTCGTCTCCCTCCATGGAGGGCATGCAGCCTCCCAGAGACAGAACTGGGACAGGACGGGAAGGGACGTGGCGGCTGCTCCCTGCGAGGCCGCCGTGGCAGCCACACTTAGCGACGCTGAGAGGCTGCGCAGTCAGACCAGCCTCTTTGCTGGGACCTCGCGCTTTGCAGTCAGGAGCCATTTCCTCCGGGTTTTAAGAAAACTGGAATTTGCGGTGGACCCGAAGCGCAGGGCTGTGTTCTGCGGTGGGGACCCGCTCTGTAAACACAGACCTTCCGGCGGAGGGTAAGGATGCGCGAGGCCACAAAGCGGATGCTCTCCAGCCTTTCTTCCGTCCAAACACCAGTTCCCGGTGCCCTCGGAGCCAGAGACCAGCTGCCATTGCTTAATGTCCTTTATTTTACGCGGAACGCCTGTTATCACACAGCCCGCGGGTGTTGGGGGCCGTGACCAGCTCCCCCACCGGTTCAGTTTGGGGGTGAGCACCTTCTACAGGTCCAACCGCACAGGCCTGGGAGGGCGGGGGCTGGGGGGCCTTCGGGAGCAGCTGACCCACTGGCACCCCTGTCACTGGGCCCCGCACTGCGCCCAGGAGGGCCCTGGAGTCTAGGGAACAGACACCGACTGTCCCGCTCTCTGCCTTCGCTCTGTCCTCACGAGGAGGGCGAGGGCCTGGGCGGGGCCCCGGGGTCTGTTCACCATCTGTCCTTTCACACCTGCCCCTTCCCGCTCTCCGAGCCTCCCTGCAGGAGGCCAGGGAGAACAAACACCTTCCGCAGGGCCTCCGGTTCCTCTGTTCTCCCTGCGGTCCCTTTACGCGTGGGCTTCTTTGATGCCTTTATTCCCTTTTTCTCTCTAAAATATCACTTCTTCTCCCGGGCCACCTACGCGGCTGCCAGTCACTCTGCTGTCAGCCTCGGCACCGCCAGCCCTCGCCCCTTCGGGAGGACGACCTCCCAGGCGCACACGGTGATGTGAAGGAGAGTCCCTTCGCCGTCCCTTCGGGCGCGTGGCCCGCACCCCCGGGGACTCCAGAGCGGAGACAGGGAGCTGGCCCTGTTGCTCCCTCAGTGCTTGTGCCTGTCACCCGGAGTGCTGTCCACGGGCCGCCCTGCTCCTTGGGGTCGGCCCTGCACTCGGAATCCCCCGAAACGCAGCACCGAGTCCGAGCCCCACCAGGGGACACGCTGCTGTCTCCACACTCAGGGACTCAACAAACAGGCCCGAGCAGAGGCCTGAGAGGAGCCGCACTTGCCGGGGGCGGGAGCCAGGGGAGCCTGTGCCGGGCAGGGACGGGACTGTGCGGTGCCGCTGGGTTCCCTGCGTGGAGGGTCTTCACCCGCGAGAACGGGAGCCTCCCAGTGGGCGGGCGGGCCACCACGCGGCTGCTCTTGCTTGGGGCGCGCGTCAGGAACCTCCTCTTTCGGAATTTTCCATATGGCTCACTTTCTATTCCTCTGAACACTTAAACCACTGGAGAACCCTCGCCCTGGGAAGTTGCATTGCATTTTTTAGCAACAGCTAGCTTTCTATTTTTAGAAACTTACTCAGAGCCAAGTGATAGTCAACGCTGGTGATCATGCTGGGTGACACCGTTTTGGGTCAAAAAATGAATTGTGACCATAAATTAATGAAACTGCTTTTCTTACGCGGCTCATAGATCAGGTCTCTGTACAGTTCCAAAGCAGAGTTTTAAACCTCATGCGGTAATGCACGGGAAAGCGCTTTCAGGATTGTAAATCAGTCTGCAAAAGAGAAGCCTGTTTTATTTGTATTAATTATTAAATTATAGTCCAGCACGCTCCTTTCACACTCAATAAACATATTTTAAATCACCTTTTCAGCTGCTCAATTAGTTTCTTCGTCAATCACTCCCAGGGTGGTGTTGACTGGAGACTTGGGAGGGCGTGTGCATCTCCATCCCGAGAATCTCGGAATTTCAGGATCTGATTGTCAAATGGGGACTCAGAAAGACACCCGAGTGACTTAACCCAGTGTGACGGATGCCCGTCGGCAGAGCGGAAGCTTGGGCACGTCCAGAGGAAAGACTTGAAAAGACACAGTGGAAGGGAGCCCTTCCCACGCCAGGAGAGAGGCCGCCGCAGGAAGCAGCCCGGCCGACACCTGGCCCTGGACTGCAGCCTGCAGGGCCCTCGGTGGGAACAATGTTGCTGCAGTGCTAGCAACAGACACACTTGTCACAGACAACGGTACAGAGTGGGCATGTGTGCACGCGCTTTCCAGGTGGTAACACGCATGGAGGACAACTCTGCGCTGACAAACATTCCAAGGGTTTAACATGTACGAACCCCTTTGACTCTGGCCGTGATTCTATGAGGTAGAAACTCTATGCCATTCTGGGGTTACCAATGAAGAAGCTGAGGCACAGAGAGGCTAAGTAATTTGCACAAAATGCTCGGCCTGCATCTGAATTCAGTGTCTCCAGACGAAATCGACCATTAACAAATGCGTCCTGAGCTTCACACAATGACCACTCACCAGCACGGCCCATGCACGGCGGCTCCTGACTCTGGGCCCGGCCGGCCCCATGCCAGCAGGTGCCTCGCCGGGCGGGGTCACGTCGTCCGGAAGGTGCCGCAGGCATCTCTCTCCCTCATTTTACAGTGGGCGGGCTGGGGTCGCACTCACCCGCTTCCTGCGCAGAGGGAGGAGCCATGACCCAGCAGGGACACAACCGGACAGCGACACGGACACCCCTTTGTGTGGGCGTGAGTCTGTGCTTCAGCCCCCGCGGCCGGGCGATAAGAGGTGCTGAACCTGGAGCCGGGCTTTCCCCTGTCCCCAGTGATGCTGCCAGTGAGGCAGGAAGGTTCCGGCCACTGCGCCCCCGGCCGGCAAAGGGTCAGCCTCAACGGCGGCGCTCTTGGCTAAGGGCGTTTCCAGGGAAAGGCTTTCACGTGCTCCCGGAAGATTTCGAAAAGGAAGCTGGGGACCAGTTTTTAAATGGAACATCTTGAACAAATTACAGCAAAAGGAAAATCTGAGTCCTTGACAATTTAAGTGTTATTTTTACTAGTAATGTGAATTCAACCCTGGCAAATTAAAACAGGAAGAATTAATTGGATATGCAAATGAGATTATTCAGTATATAAATCTAATTACATTCCAATTTTCTTTAACAGCATGAAAAAAGAATAAACTGTTCTGTGTAAATTGATTGTCCTGGATAACCACCTGCAGCCCGCAGACGCCACCCCAGAGAAGCTGCACCCTCGCTGCCCGCGTCCCCGTCAGCGGCTCCTGTCCTCCCTCCTCCCGCTGGGGGAGCCGCTTCGCGAGGCATCCCGCTCGCGGTCCTGACGCTCGGGCCCCACCACCGTGTTTCTAGAGGAGACAACCCCGGGCCGGCTCTTCCTACCCAGAGCTCTGCCGATGGGTGAGACACGCTGACCCCCACAGAGCAGACTCAGAGTCGGCCGATTTTTTGTCTGAAAGATGAGCAGGACGAATGGGGGAAGCGCGCCCGCTCTGCTAACTTAGCCGTGGCCCTGGAAGCTGTGCCATCGGATGCTTTCGGTGCAGCCCAGCAGCCCCTCCGCGCCCCGTTTACACAGCTGGCTCAGCCACTGAGCTCAGGCAGACGCGTTCTGCGTGTGGAACTGGGAAGGAGGCGCTCGTCCCTGAAGCCTGCGGCGTCCTGGG
Source organism: Micronycteris hirsuta (assembly GCA_004026765.1). Classification (NCBI taxonomy): domain Eukaryota; kingdom Metazoa; phylum Chordata; class Mammalia; order Chiroptera; family Phyllostomidae; genus Micronycteris; species Micronycteris hirsuta. The sequence continues at coordinate 16,722 of PVJI01014685.1, forward strand.
GACAAATGCACCTCACGCAATGTTCGCACGGCGGGCGCCTCGGACACACTCAGGACCACAGAAGACCGTCTTGCACGCAAGCCCATGGCCTAGGGAATCAGTTCACTGGGGCTTTCCGACGGCCACACGCCAGCGGTCACTCGGGGGAGAAACGAACATGTGGGAATAAAAAGGCTCCGTGGAGACGAGACCGCTGGGCCGCGCTGTTTAAGCACTTCCTGCATGACAGGTACTGGGCGCAGGGCTTTGAAGGGACTGTTTCCCCATGGCCTCCAGGGGACACGTATGGGACTGCCACCGCCACTCTTCTCCAAAGGAGGACCAGGTGGAGAGTAGGGACTGGCCCAATGACCCCGCCCGCACGGCGGCGGGTTTGAATCGGGAGCCACGCAGTGAGGACAGCCAGCCTCTTGGATCTTTCCAAGCAGGCGGAGTTTTAGCAACTGCAGACAAGTGAGGAGGACACAGAAGGAGCGATGGAGGGACGGACAGACACAAAGGTCTTGTCTTCTGGCTGCAGAAATGAATGCGTGCTCCCTGAGCAGGAGACGCCGTGGAGAGGACGCGTGAGGGACAGGAAAGCCGGATGCCTTCGCTCTGCCCCAGTGCATACACACAGAGCACGCGTCCACAGGCCTGTGCCTGCTTGTGCCCACCCACGCAACACACGGCCAGGCCGGAGGGCATGGGCACACACGGAGAGGGTGACACGCACAGTCCGGGCGGCTTCTTTTTATCCGAGGAAGGAGACTCGTCTCTCTCCCAGTGTTTGTGACGTGTTCTGTGACCCGGCCCAGGTAAGGTGGGGAAGAAGCACAGAAATAACTGACCGCGTTATTCCACGTGGTGCAAGCCCGGCTCGCCATCTGACCGGCGTCTCCAGTCCCATCCGCTGACGCCGGCTATGATAAAAGCCTCGCTGCTCAGCAGCCTCCCTTGCTGACATCGGATGATGTCAGGCAAAGTAGCGAATAACAGAGTTTGGAATGCACCTGCCGGAGACCCAGCCGCGTGGCGAGCGGCCGAGCTGCCCCACCAGGGATGCGGACAAGGGGAGGAAGGGCAGAATCGACTGAGAACGTGGGTCCGTGGGCCCGTCCCAGCCGTGCGACCGAACACGCCGGGGAGGCTGCAGCGGGAGATGCCGGGACTGACGCACTCCCTGGGAGAGCGTCTCTGCACTCATCCGATCTGGGCCAAGGTTCCTGAGTCCGATGTTCCCCGCAGTCACGGCGAGTAAAATAACCCAGATTTTCTCCATGCGAAGGCTGACTTCCAGACCCCCGCGTCCCTTCCTCCCCGTCTCCGTGGGGCACGCGGAAGGCACGCGCTCCCCGGGAGGCACCCACAGAACACACACAGATTACTTTGCTCTCCTCAGAGATGAATTCAGCAGGGTTTTTAATACTCAGATGCCACAGTGGAACCACCTAGCATAATTAGCGAAATGGTTTGGCAACAGCTAAGCCTGTGACAGCATTTAATTTCATCCATCATTAAAACGTGATGCATTGGGTTGCATTTAAAAAAAAAAACGCATAATTGGAGCTGTGTTTCTCATTAACTTTGGGATCTTAATGAGTGCACTAAGTTGTACCGAACGACCTGGCCCACTTCTTAGTTCCGTGACAAGGCACGATTGAGAAATCAAAAGACGTCTGCACACCCACCCTCCAATTGCCCCCCCCCATTAGCCACCCCGTTCCCCCTTCCTGACCCTGCCCGGCACTGCAGCGCTGCCTCCAGTCAGAGCAAAAAGCGACCTGGCAAATGTGACTTTTCAAAAGAGCCCCGTTGTCGGAGGGCCGCTCTGCTTCCACAGTCGCTGAGGAACAGAGGGACGGCCCGCCCCAGAGGCAAGAGCGGCCTCGGGTGCTGGACAGCGAAGGCCGCATTCTTGGCCAAGAGCCTTCCTGGCGTTCTCCGTGCACATGTGCACAGTGCGTGCGTGTCACCGGCAGGCACCGCACATGCACACTTACTCCCACAGAAGCCGTCCCGCACATCGAAGAGCTGATCCCGAGTCTCGCTGCCGGTGAGGTGGCTGCTGGTTAGTTTTGAGAGTTTTTCCAAGTGACGCCCACCATTGCTCGGCCCTCTTTTCCTGCAGAACTTCCCACAGAACGCCACCACGGCGTCCTCACTGTCCCTGTCCCCTCGCCCATGTCCCACTCTTTCCACACACCCGCCACTGTCCGCCCGCACAATCCCCGCCACACACACTTCTGTACAAACGGGGGTCCTCCTCGCCCCGAACGGCCGCACCAACCTGGTTGCAGAGGGACGGCCGCCCCCTCGCGGCACCGCACCGTCAGAGCGCAGCCTTGGCCACGGGCAGCTGTTTCCGGGGGTTCTAGCGGGCGGCAGCTTAACGCTGGCTCCCGTCACCCCACCCAACCCGTAAGTGGCACACGTCACCGTCACACAGTGAGCGTCCCAACCCTGTCGTCCCAGGATTTCCAAGTCTGCGCGGAGAGAGCGGCGACGGCAGCTGCTGCCCGGGGAACCCCGTGGCCCCGCTGTGTCCTCTTTAAGTCAGACAAAAGCAGGCTTTGTTTTACATATAAATGCTGATGATTTTCACTGTGAGTAGTTTCGGTTCATTGAATTCAATTAACTGAATTCTTTCAAAACCAAGTGTGTGTTGTGCGCCTTCCTGAAGGCGCCGCTGCAGCGAGGGGAGAGGCGGTAGGGGCCACAGCGCTGGGCTCTCCCTGAGCTGCGGTTTCGTGCATAGAAAGTCCCCACGACCCATCAAGTCCGTCGGCAGCCGACCAGGTGGCTCCGTCTGCATGGAGCCAGAGGTCAGGTGAGACCCCGTCCCCTGCGGCGTGTCAGCCGTGCACAGAAGCAGCACAGCCCCGATGCACTTCAGAGACCGTCTCGCTCACTCGCTATCTGCGGACCCTGCGCCGTGCCGACGCGGCTCCTGGTCCTCGGCCGGCATTGGTCATGCAGACAGAGACGCCTGCCCTTGAACAGCTTAGATTCTAGCAGGACGAGAAATTCAGTGAACAGGTACACGATGTATATTGTACGTGAGCAGTCTGTGAGTGTGAGGGGACAGAAAAAAGCGTGGAACAGGACAGAAGGACCGAAGAGGAGAGGGGTGGGTGGGACGCAGGACGTGGACAGCGGGCGTTCGGGACGAGGCCCGGAGAGAAGGTGAGTCTGTGTGCAGCCGGCCCGGTGCGGGGGTGGGGCCCGTCTCTATGGAAGGTGGCCCGAGGCGGGCCCACGCTGGTCATGTTCCCAGGGTGTGGGGCCACCACGGACACTGGGGGGACTGAGACAGGACAGGAGGGAGCTGGTGGGCGGGGAGTGGACGGCTGCGGGGGGACGCAGTGCCGGCCCCACAGGCCAGGCTATGAGAACACGTCGGTCTGCTCGGAGTCAGTAGGAGCCAGCGCTGGCTGGCATCCGAGGAGAGGGAAGGCCGGCTCGGCTTTGCTTTCCTGGTAAGCGCTCGGACGGTGGGGCTGAGAAGGGACAGTGGAGAGATGGTGGCAGAAGAGAAAGCCCAGGTGTACAGCCGAGTGTAGAGAGCAAAGGGAGGCCCGGGGTGGCGGGAGACAGGCTGGTACCCAGGACAGAGTTGTGTGCCGGTGCCTCGGCCGGGGCGGCGGCACGGAAGGTGGGACTGCGGGAAAGCCACCGACGGGCGGCAGGACAAGAGAGAAAGCGAGGAATCCCAGAGCGGCCTAGGTTTGGGGGCTGGGCGGTGGGGAGGACAAAGTTCCCATCATCTGGGGTGAGAAGACTGCACGTGACACAGGGTCAGGGGAGAAAGGAGGCGCCCAGCAGCCACGACTCTCCGCGTGCAGCTAACGGGCTGCCCTCTCCGCTGCCTCCACCCACAGCACGGAGGCGGTGCGTGCGGTTAGAAGTGACGGAGGAGGGGCCAACTTCGCTGTCAACATCGCAGGGTTATTTTTTTCATATGACAAGTTCAGAAAAAAGATAAATATTGATACCCTTCAGACATCTTCAGTTTGGACACCTCGCGCTTCTTCGATAGAAATAAAATTTGTTTACGAATTCGAGGGGCTTACGTGTGATTCAGGGTGCCCAGATCTTCCTAGAACAGACGCATTTCGTGGCGATAGCTGCATGGGCAGAGTGCGTGCAGGACACTGACCCACGGGGCCCAGGAGCCGGAAGACGAGCAGGGAACAGAGACAGGCGCTGCTCCTGGTTCTGTGCCCATGTCCAACGTGTGTGGGGCTGGTCCGGCATCGCCAGCAATGAACTCAGTTCTCTGAGTATGCTCAGTGGTGTCCTGTAGCTCACCCCAGTTCTAACACCCGCAACCAGGAGACAGCGTCCACCCCAGGGGCGGAGAGCTCTGCCCTGCACGACTGCCCCAGCCCCCACCAACGGCAAGTGCAGCTTGTCACCCGGGCTTCTGACTGACGGGCTGTAGATCGGAGGTTCCAGCGACCCTCCTGGGATCCGACTGATGCAGTGTAGCAGTGCACAGAGAAACACTTCACTCACTGGATCCCTCGTTTGTTACAACAGGGATAAAGCCCTGGCGGGTGTAGCTCAGTGGATTGAGCGCTGGCCTGCGAACCAAAGAGTCATGGGTTCGACTCCCAGTCAGGGCACATGCCTGGGTTGTGATTGAGAGGCAACCAATCTATGTTTCTCTCCCTCTCTTTCTTCCTTCTCCTCTTAGAAAATAAAAATAAAAAATTTTAAAGAAAGGGATACAACTCAAAACAGGTATTATGCACAGGACCAGGCGTGGGGCGAGGGGGCAGAACACACCGCTGTCCCCACATGTCCTCCCACCCTGAGGCGCTGCACGCTGCATCCTCGTCCTCGGGTTGTCACGGAGGCCTTGTCACTCGGGCATCATCGACTAAACCGTTGGCCACTGTCAATCGATCCCACCTCCAGCCCTTCTCCCCTCTCTGGAGGGCAGGCGCGGGGCTGAAAGTTCCCACCCCCAATCACATGGTTGGTTCCCCTGGCAACCAGCCCCCACCCCTGGGTGCTTCCCAAGTGGCCTCATTCACAGGAACGGGGCTGCGATCGAAAGGGGTTTGTTATAAATACGGACACCACTACCACCTCATCAGTCAGGAAACCCCGAGTTTTTGGAGTTCTGTGCCAGAAACAAGGACGCAAACCGAGGATCCCAGTCGTCACCAGGTCACAGTGGGAGGAGTCGTGCGTCCACAGAGCTGGAGGCTCGGGGCCAGCGTGAGGAGGAGAAGAGGTACCGCCGGCTAGGCTCCCACACGCAGCGTGCGCCGCGCCGTGCCCGCCAGTCTGCACCTGCAGCGCGCCAGACCCCCGTCGCCGGCCCACCGCGGTCGCAGAGGCAGGGTTCAGAGATGGCGGACTGGCAGTTCGGCCAAGGTCACAGAGCTGAAAAGCGCAAGGCATTTAACTTCCAGCTGTGACTCCCAAATTACGGCTTTTTCTGTCCCAACGTGCAGGTCAGTGATTTTGGATCAGCTGTCGGACGACTGAAGAATCAAGAAAGGCTCTGTGCCTGGGGACGAGCGACGCAGGAAGTGAGTGGCGACAAGGGCGGCGTGGCACGGAACGGCAGGTGCAGAAGGACGTCGGGCGTCAGGCAGAGCGCCCTGGGTCGCGTGCCTGGGAGCAGCCGGGGTCAAGATTCCTGGCCAATGGCCAAGAACCGGCGGCTGCAGGGGCTGCATGCGCAGGGTGGAGACCGGCCGCAGGAGGAAAGTCCCCGGAGACTAGGCAGCGGAGGCAGCGCGGAGCCTGGTGACGTCTCGGGTCAGGCGGGACCTGTCCCGGAGGACACACGGCCAGCTGGCACAGCACCGTCGAGAGACTGATGTGCCCGCATGCTGCTTCTCTTAGAAACAGGGCCACAGAAGACACTAGCTTATTAGCTTTTTCATTAAAAAACCCTGATGTGCGTAAAAGAAAACAGAAATTACGCATGGCGTTCACAAATAATTAAAGACCGACAGACAGACAGACGTGGGAGGTGGTGTTCATCCTACAGCGGCTGACCTTGAGGAGTTAATACCACTTGTCCTTCAGCAGCAAATGTGTTTAAATGAAACAGAAAATAGTCTTCATAAAATTTAATGCTTTAAAAAACCCCGTGCTTGGGATTCTGTTAGAATTTTATAAGCTGGTTTAGATTTCATTGTTGATAGGAGAAGTAGGGGGCAGCTATAAAATAATAAACCGTTATGAGTTTCGACTGGGGAGCCTGGAGATTGCCCAATACAAAACACATTAAGAAAGACTTTCATTTATTTCGTAAACCGCTCCATTTCCAGGTTAACTAGAAAGGTAAGCGAAGATATAATTCCTGGGGCTTCTTCCGTTCGAGGCGAGCAGACCTCTGCCAGGGGGCAGGCCTGGGACGCCCGGAAAGGACCCCCCCATCCCGCCAACGCCTCCATTCCATCTCCTCGGTCCAATTCACAGGCACTCGGACAGTTCTTCGGCTGGGACGGAGGGTGGGGGAGAAGAGATCGAGGGTGTCCTGTTACGTGGTGACGAAGGTACCGAGAGCACCTGGGACGAGACCCTCAGAGCACCCCCTCATCCTCATGCTCCTCATGGGTGCTGTCCCCCTCTGAGGGGGGCCAGGGCACCTGGGGCAAGACAAGAGCAGGGAGATGTGGGGCGGGCTTCCAGTTCAGTCCTCCCGTGGGCACTTTCAAGGCGCCCCCAGTGGAGCTTCCAAAGACCTCTGGAGAGCACAGCGGCGGAGAAGGCGCACCGGGAGTTCCAGGTGACGGGCTGTGAGCGTGCGGTTTGGGCATTACCTGTGGACGCATCGGTGTGTGCACAGGCGCACAGAGACAGAACACCCTTTTCTTTGCTTGAATTCTGTGTCTTCAAACTACAGTCTCATGGGAGATGAGGCGCAACTGAAATTGTTAATACTGAATAGGGTGTGGGAAGTATACAAATTTAGATACAATACTTTGATTTCAAATGACATTTTGATGTCACACACTTTCCCTTTTGTCTGAGCTGACTTGTATCTTTGGAGGTTGTGAGATTCACCCACAAAATGCAACAGGCAACTTTGCAAGGACATGACGCGGGGAGAGCCGCTCACGGTCCCCGAGGGGTGGTGCTGGCCAGGAGGGAAGCGGACGAGCGCAGCCCCCATTTCCACAGACAGGACACGTCCCGTGGAGCCGTGAGAGCCCCCCTGGGCGGGGCAGCGAGCCACGTCTGCTGACAGAGAGGCAGTTACCACACACGGCGAGTCCAGCCACTGAGGGGTCCCGCCATGTCCCCCCAATACAAAGAATATCTTCATTTCCTCCCAGTTCTAGAATATTCTAAAAATTTTCAGTTTGTTAATGTCTATAATCATTGAAGATATTTTATAAACAATGATACCCCTTTCTGGCCTCCTGCATACGACCAGCCGTGAGTTTGCTCTGAAACAGCCGTCTCTTTGGGAGGAATGCTTATTTGCTGTAATAAACAAACACCACTGTAGACTCGAATATTTGTTTGCTACTTAAGAGATTTTGGTAAAAAGTATAATTCCCAGCATCGAGACCTTAAGCGGTGTTCGCATCGCAGACTAATGCAGGAGGAGAGCGTCTCGGAGAAAATGCCACACTCGGAATGTTAATGTATTTGTACATCGAGGAGGACACATTTTTCATTGAACGACAGAGTGGAAACCGATACATTTTTCATCACCTAAACGCAGAGGAGACGGCTCCACAGTCGCTAATGAATTTACATGAGACTCGGAAAGAACTGGGGGCCAGTCTCAACACCTCTCCGACCGCCGCTCACCTGCCTGTGGAAAGCGGGGACCACGAGACCGGGAGGTTGCCGGCGAGAGCAGGGGGCATTTCTCCATCCGCGAGACCGACCGTGACGACAGGCCAGGGCCCATGCGGCAGGACACGCGTGGTCACGTTCCTTTCCTCCCAGAACCCCGTTCCTCCCGTCGCTTCCTGACGAGTGACAACAGGCGTGTGCCCCCGTCGTCCTTCCGTGCAGGGAGGGCGCCTCCGTGGTCAGGAGCTGAAGACCAGGTGACTTTCTGAGTTGACCTCCGCCGGCGGCTCGTGAACTCGGCTCTCTGTCTTTTCTGGGCTGCAGACTCCGAGGCCGCTCGGGCCACGCTCTGGATGCGGTCGCTGATCGCCATCGTCACTAATAAACCAGAGGCAAAGGAGGCGTCGAAGAATCCCCACCTGATGAAAAGATACACTGAGCTTTGCAGTGGACTGAGCCTGCACTCCAGCTTGGGTTTCTGTATAAACACAAGAAACCCGTGTGTCCGTGGGTACAAAGTCCGCCACGCCGAAGCCCTCCGTGACGAGCTAGACACTGCGCGGAAATCTCTGTGGACTGTGTGTGGGCAGGGGCGAAGGGGGAGGCGTGGCGTTGAATGTAACTGGGACGTGTGAGAAAGGCAAGCCCTCTCGACGGATGCAGTGACCGGTGAGCAGGCCGGGCGCCGACTGCTCTGCTCGCCTCAGACGAGGGCCGCCTGTCCCACGCGCCCCGTGTGCGCGGTGCTCCCGGGTCTGGGTGACGCGGCAGCTGAGCCCGACCTCCAGTTCACGTGACCGGGTTCCCATGAACACCTGGTGGGCAATGTCGCAATCCTACATCATTCTCTGGGCAATAAAATGGTAAATGTACCGACGGATTTTAGAAAAAGCAGCCTGAAGCAGAAGCTGGACACTACCCAGTGTCGGCTGAAGGCCCCGTGTGACGTGCGGTTCCTGTGCCCAGAGAGGCCGGGCTGAGTGGGAAAGGCTGGCAGCCTGGGGCTGAAGCGCCTGTGGTGTCTCCATCCTGGTCTTGCCACTCACCGGCAGGGCGACCTCCGCAAAGCGACTCAATTCTTCTCCTCGCTCCGCACCAGCCCTGATGAAGGCGGCGGCCATATGCACCTTGTTCGGTCTCGTGAGCGTCGTTACCTGGGATGCTGCTGTGCCACCAGATGGTGCGGTGCTTGGCAGGGCAGGTGAGTTTCACTCACGTGGCTGCAGCCACACCCTCCCTCCCCCTGCCCAGCTCCTGCTCAGGAGGCTCGCGAGGACTTGCGGTGGCGTGAGCCTGAGACGAGAGCCACGGCGCTGAGTGATTCTCGAGGGCCCCGGCTCTCTCCAGGCCGGCCCGCCCGAGGTTCTGCTGCGGGAGGGGCGCACTCGGCACACGACTCAGCCCTGCGGATCGGAAAGGCCCTGCTCGTGCACAGCAGCCGCGGGCTGCCGTGCGACGGGAGGTCCAGAGTGCCAGACGTGCCAGGGTCAGTGTGTGTCTCCTGCACGGCGCTTCCCGACGGGTTCTGACAAGTAGTTCTTTTTCTGCCCGGTTTTTCGAAGAAACTCTGAATGAGACACGGCTGCTTCGCGTGCGAAAAGCACCCGATTCGCACTAGCGGACTTGAAGAATTAGCACGACGCAGCTGCTGCCTTTTATGGGGTTACAGATCGGCGGAACAGGAACGCGATGATTTTTAAATGCGGCACGAACTCTGGACTCCTGCATATTTGGTCCCAACTGCATTTTACCTACGGCATTTTGGTTAACCTGACGCCAGTTTCCCGAGATGAAAAAATCACCATGATTGCATTATCTACGTATGAATCCCTCGGTATGGTGCCTGTGACTTATCAGAACTAGGACTGAGACATGAGAACCATCGGGGAAAGACCCGCACTGCGAGACGAGCAACCGCCGCAGGGGCCGGGTGACCGCTGGTGGCTTGCAGGGATGTTTTGTTTTCACCGAGTTACACACTGATCTAGTGTCGAGTCCGCTTCGCCCGTCAGTGTCCGTGGACACATGGCTCACCCCCGGGGGCGACCGGCACTTTCGTGAGGTCGCGGGCAGAACCGTTCCGCTCACTGAGTCTGGCTGTCGTGACGTGAAGCAGCCTTTCGCAGCCAAGTGCTCGTCACAGTAACCCCCCGCGCCGGGTGGGGTCTGGACGTGGAGTGACAGCCGCCCCCTGCCCCCGCTGACCACCTGGGCTGCTCACCCGGCTCCCAGCTGCCGCGGACGAAGGGACACACAGTGTGAAACCCTGCTCAGAGTGCGCGGCGGAGGCTCGGTTACTTCCCAAGGAGGGGGAGTCTGCTGGGCAACAGCAGGACCCCCGTCGGCCAGCACGGGGGCGAACGGGAAGGCGGGAAAGCCTCCCACAGCGTGGCCAACCCATCACACACGCACGGAGGGTCCCTGAGAGAGAAGCAGAAACGCCGTGTTTTAATGAACTTGAAAACCCACTTATCAAGGGCAGAGAGTGACTCGTCTTTGCCCAGGCCACATTTGGACTGTGCTAACGAGGCTCCCGCATGGTGAACGCCGGCTCGATTTAAACTCCACGTGTCGTTTTAGAGACAGCCGCTGCTCAGTAAACCCTGGTGCCTTAAAGACTTCACTGAGCACACAGCATACACGCGTTATATATGTAAACACGCCCCAATATGTTATACAGCATGCAGTACAATTGTGTTACACGCATAACATGCATGTGCGCGCGCACGCACACACACTCCTCGACAGACGCAGATGGGTCACACAGCTTTAACGCAGAGGTCACCGACGTCGGGCCCGGCCCTCAGCCCTCCGAGCAGCTCTGACCTGCGCAGTGACGAGCGCAGGGCTGCACTGGGCCCGGCGAGCGGAGTCCCACTGAGCACACACGGTGGCCCCGGAAACACTCCCCACGTGTTCACAGCCAGTTTAAGTGCCACGAGTCCTCACAGCACGGGGACCTCACCCCAGCCCTGGAAGGCAGGTGTTGCCGTTCTTCCCATTTCCACAGATGAGGAAACTGAAGCTTAGCGAGGCCCCTACCCAGCATCGCACATCTAGGGAGTAAGACTGATATCCAGGAATTCCGATCCAGAGCCGGCCTGCTGCTCCCAGCGCCCACCACGCCGGTCAGACGACAGGACAGGTGAGGGGGCAGATCACCTCTGACCCGTCAGATGACAGGACAGGTGAGGGCAGATCACCTCTGACTAGTCTGGAAACCATTCCCCGGGCCCTGGGTGGCACCCAGCTTTTGGGGTTCAACAGAGCCAAGGGAAGGCACTACTCCCCAAAGTGAATTTCATTCACAGTCGACGCCAGCTGTGGCCACGCGCCCACACTGTGTCCGTCAAAGCCGGACGCGTACCCCCTTGGCTGAGGTTGAAGCCCAACGCTTCAGAGGCCAGGGCTCCTAGCTTCTCTTGTGCCGGGACTCCTGACCCCCTGGCCGGTCCCAGGGATGCTTTCTCCGAACGATGTTCTGGGGACACAAAACAGCTAGAATTACAAAGGAAACCATTCGTACTGAGATGCAGGTACGAAACTACTTCAGACTCCTGTGATAACACATGTACCTCCAGCAGGGAGCGTCATCACTGCCAAAGCTTCCAAGCAGCGAGTGTCGTGAACAAGACCCTGAGGGGTCTGCAGGGACTGCACTGTGACCCTGGTAGAGCCGCAGGGAGCGCTCACCCCTCCGAGCCCATCCGCACCCATAATTGGAGGAGCCGCTATGTTTCAGGCAGTGGTCTGTGGGCGTGGGGTCAGTTTGCTCATTTGCACCGGGGTCCTGGTGGGAAGCCCTGCGGGGGTGGACTCTATTTGGCTTCTCGCAGCTTGTCTCCCCCCAATGGACGGGGTTGCCCAGCCGGGCCCTGACTCCTGTCTGTACCTCTGGCTGCAGCTGGCACAGCCCCCACCGCCTCTCAGTCCTTGTTCCCACAACCTGGGTGGAGCCCAAGCCACCTCGCTCGGTGGCAGTGGGCATGCGTCCTGGCCCAGGGAAGGGTCCATGATCCATCATTCACGCCACATAGCCCTGTCCCCTAATACCTGTTTGACAAAAGGCAGAGCGCTTTGGGATCTCACATCTGTCCCGCTTGCTTGCACACACCTGATTTATGTTTACCTGTCCCCTGACTGCCCACCCCTCCCGTCTTGGCGCCAGCAGGAAGCTCCGCAGTGACAGCTAACGATCCTCCCCAACCCTGGGGAAGGATTCATGGCCCAGCAGGAGCCGCTCTGTGCGCTGGTCCATAAAACTCAGAAATGATTGCGGAGCTCAGGATGAGGAGCTAAAATGACAAAAATATACGGGCCACGAGTGGGCCAGAGGGGGGTGGGGAGGGGAGCAAAGAGTCAGGAATGAAGGAGACTAATAGTGAAAATAAAAGAGAATTAATCTGAAAAACGGGCCCAGTCTTTATAGGCCCACCAGAAAGCCATGCTGAATAAGGTGAAAATGAAAATATCTTGTCATATTTCTACAATTTCTCCGCACTGCTTTTCAAGGTGAAAGAAAATTTGCAAGGATTATTAGTTTTAGCCAGTCCTTTGCAGGTAATTCTTTCATAGCTATAGAAAAATTACTTCACTATCTTTAAATACAGAATCAATATTGTGTAAAAAGAAATGAAAAAAAAAAACCCACAAAAAAAACAGACGCATGTCCCCGCCACCCCCACCTGACGTCTTTTCACACGTGTCCCCGTCCCAAGAGCACTGGCTCGGGCGTCGGCGCACCGAGCGGCCTGGGCCAGGGTCCCCCGCTGCCATGGCCCAGGGGACAACGGCGTCTCCTGCAAACGACACATCGGTGCTCGCTCTGCTGCGGCTGCTTTAGTACACACTATCCTAAGACAGTGCACGTGAGGGACGTCTCATCAGGTTTGGGATGTGTAATAATTGTGCTAATTATGATTACTTTTCTACAGTTGCTCACACTTGCCAGGTTTTCCAGCTATCCCCCGTTCTTGAAAACACGCTTTTCCTACATCTATACCACGTTTTAGCTCTCAGAATAAGCACAGATAAGCACCTTTCCCAAGGTACTAAATTATACTCACGGAATGTCCTCCAAAAGAAAGAGACAGATTTGAGATTGTCACCCCTTTCAATACGCACGGCCGGTCACTCAGTCTGTGCACAGAGCCGGTGGGCACTGGAAGGAACCTCAGGGAGTCCGCACTGACCAGCTCGGGCATTCGCTGGCGGCCGTGTGGCCTTTGCGGCGTTGTGAAGAGGAACACCCCGTTCCCTGCAGAGCCCGATGAAAACCCCTGCTTGTAGCCAACACATTAAATGTATAAATTGTACGGGGTTCTCACTTCACGAGGTGAGGACGCTGTCCGCTTAATATTTTTATGATATTTTAAAGATTTTATTTATTTTAGAGACGGGGAAAGGAGGGCAGGGAGAAAGAGGATTAGAAACTTCAATGTGGTTGCCTCTCACGTGCCCCCTACTGGGGACCTGGCCTGCAATCCAGGCATGTGCCGTGACTGGGAATTGAGCCAGCCATCCTGTGGTTTACAGGCCGGCACTCAATCCACTGAGCAACACCAGCCGGGGCTTATTTTTATGCTTTTAACAAAATACAAGTTGAGAACGCTCCAGGCGAAACACACCTGAGGATTACAATTCGATGTCTGGTGAGGAAGAGCCAGAGCAGAACGCTCCCTTCCACAATGTTCCTGGGAAGACCAACCTTCCCAGCCACCCTGTAAGGCAGGAGTCACTTTTATTATTTATTTTATTTATGTTGAAATTATGATTCATGGAGGTCCAGTACTGACCCAAGTTCAAATACGTCCTTTCTAGAGCCAGACTTCAAGTCTTTCTCACTCTGTGTTTATGTTTGCTTCTCTTAAAACATATAGTCTCCTTCCGCTAAACATCCAGGAGGGGAGCCCCAGACATAGGACCAGCCTCAGCAACACGGGCTTTTAACTGAGGAGTTCTGGGGTTCGAGGGCCTGGCTTCTGAGGACAGTCACGGTGAGGTGAGCCCCGGGGCCAGTGACCTGCGTGCCTCTCTGCCCGTGAGGGTCACAGGGTTTCTGAGGTCCTTTTCATGTTATGCACGAGGACATTTCTGTATAAACAGCTTGTTCACTTAAAGCCAAGCAATCAGAAAGGATGACGCTTGACTGCAGCAACGCTTATTTTAGACAGTGGAATCTTTCATTAGCAGAATGAAGTACGGGGTTCTTACTGGACCCCACGCTCTGGGCTTAGCTTTCCACAGGCCCGTCAGAGATGAGTGACTGTCTTAAGTGCCAGGCACCCTCCGCACTGGCGAGGGGGCGCAGCTGACGGTGTAGGAAGTGGAGAATACATGAGGTTTCCTCTAGCAGGCGGTTACCTGCGCTCCGTCATTCCATCTTAACATTCCAGGGGCGGGCTGGCTTACCTCTGGTTTTCAATGGCCCCCAGGGACGGCGATGGGCCAATGTCACCGGTCGAGTGCCCGACGGGAGAGAGACTCTTCTTTCCAGTAGAAGACAAGCACCAGGCACAGAGGAAGGAGCATCGCCTCTCAGGAAGGGCAGACGCAGAGCTGAGGGGCGCGCTAGGGATCCCGCCCGGAACGAAGCCCCGGCCCTGGCTCTGCAGAGTCTGGCGGGCAGGGAAGAGGCAGGCAGTCGGAGCGAGACAGAAGCCCCGTCCAGCGGAAAGGTCTTTGTCTTTGTCCTTGTCCTTGTCCTCGCCACCGGGTGAGGGAGACGCTGCAGGCAGTGAGACAGGATCTCCCCGGAACCACGAGCCCTCCCGTCTCTCCCAGGACACTCAGCTCCAGGATAACCTGGGACCACCTCCATTTGTCAGTCTGTCTCTGACCGAGACCATCACCGCCTGGCGTGTGACACTGACTGAGAAGGAGCAGAACACTGTCACAATGAAAGAGCCCCTGCATTCCTCGGCGTAGATGGGAAAGAACCCGCCCTGAAAAGCAACGAGAGCATCCGCAGGCCCGGCAGGTTCCTAATTTTGCCATAGGATGCAACTGCAGAAGAAGATGTGGTATTTAACTAGCATGCACGGAGTGATTCACACTAATCCTGGCCTCACCCTGCCCCGAATCCTGGTTTTGACCTCAGCTCTCGCCAGCGCAGGAAGACATTCAGACCTCAGCGGAGGCGCCTCGGGTCCCAGGCCCTGGCCCCCACAAGCTGACTGCCACACTGCTGCGGGTCAGGCCGTCCAGGCTTCAGCCTTTCACTTCCTCCGAGGACACTGTGGTGGGGACTGTGCCCCTCTACCCACTTACAAGTCATCCTTAAATTTTACACGGAAGTTACGTAATGTTTATGGTGCGTGAGTATGCTTCAGTAAAGGTGCTTAGAAGCACGCTGTCTGCTGGTTTCTTTAAAATCATTTTTGTGTCGGTGGGACTATGAGGGCAGCCCTTTAAGTTAATTATTTTGGGGGTGATAGTTTATGAACTTCACTGGGCTGTCTTGAAATCACACTCAGGCAGAAGGCTTTGAAAACGGCACTGTGCGAAGACGCTGCAATCCCTCTACGGGACCTGAGCCTGCACAGATGTGAGACTGACCCGGGGAGCCAGGCTCAGGCACATTGCAGACTCTCCCGCATCATCCCTGCCCCCTGCATGGTTTAATTAAGCGGAAAGGCACCGGCTTCTGTGTGCGACGCTGACTGGCGGCTTGTTAATTGGTTGCTTTTCTCATTGATTAGCAACTTATGCAGTGCCCTGTTATAAACGGCTGCTAAGCCTGCCTTGTTTCGGAGCTTAATTAATATGATATAGACTATTTAACAACTGTGTCCTTGTTTGATTTATGAAGCAAAAGCAGAGGATTTTATTGCTAACCTCAAACCGTGAAGCACAAACAAACTTTCAAAGCGAGCCAAGGCTGGTACCAGGAGGCCCTCTCTGCCTTTGGGGAAACTTGGAAGAAACGAACATCACTGGTTGTCACGAGCAATCGATTAATTTCTCAGAAATCGTGCTGTCGACAAATTTTCAAGACAAATGTTTCCATAAATAAGCACCTGCCAATTCCCAGCCATCAGCCTGTACTTGAGCACGCTCTGCGGCACTGGCTCACAGGCCAGTGTGGACACAGCTCTGCTGGTCTGTGCACAGATGAGCCCCCACCTCTGCCTCTGGCCCCCTCTCTTCCCGCAGCTCCAGGCTGCTGGGTCCCCCCACCACTCAGCCTCCGGTGCCCCGAGGGCCAAAGGGAACTCCCCACTGTGCCTGCCACCTTTCCCCACAAACCCTGCCAGCCCCTCAGCAGACCGTTCCTCCATCTCACATGTAGGTAAAGCTAAAAACTTCGAATTTATCTACTTTCTCTCCTTGACCCACTTCCCACACCCTTTCTCCCAATCATCCTGAATCTGTCCTTTTTGCTCATTTCACTATGGCCGCCTTGGCTTTCCACCACCCTCTGCCGCCTGGACAACAGCCTCCCAGCTGTATTTTGAAGCTTCCTTAAAGTCTGTCCCCACACCCACCCCCCAGTGCTGTCACCTCATAACCTCTCAGTGCAGGGCTCTCGGTCGCCTGCCCCACGCAGGAAGCAAATGCCACTCTTTCCACCACTCATCACGCCGCCCACAGGACCCGCCTCTGCAGACCCACCACCCTCCTCTTCCTCTCACCGCTGCCCCTGCCTGTGAAGCTCATGGTCACCGAGGGTCTCTGCACAGCTCGTCCCAGCGCCGGGGCCGCACCTCCGAGACCCTGGGCTGGGTCCCTCTTTCCATGTTCCTGTCATTCCTGCTCCAGCTGAAACGCCTCTTCCTCTGACGGGACCCGAGCCCCCAAAGCAGCCCCCTGCTTGCTGTCACACGGACGCGCACCCTCGGCCTCGTCACTGTGCCGTCGTCGGCTGCACTGTTGTCACTGACATCGCCTGGCCATGCACGGGTGCCTTGCCTGCCTCCTCTCAGCTCCACGTGCCGTCGCTGGGACAGTGCCAACACGTGGGAGGCACTCGTCATTATTCTTTAACTGGCCACCTGGACGTCTAGATGGACTTGGTGAGGCGGGTTTGAGGAACGGTAGAATTGTTCCACATTGCTTTTCTTTTCAAAAGGCCAAATACCTATGTAAGTGGCTGATCAAACTTTCGCAACAGCAAACCAGGGTTTCTGTTCACCATTAAAAGAATGCTGTGACACCCCCACCCCCAAGACAAAAGGAAAACTAAGGCGACCACTGATTTCACACCTGAGTCTCATCCCATGTGTGGGTTACACAGCGACCCCAACCCCAAGGCAAACGTCGGAGTCAAAGTGCCCCCAAAGCCCTCTCATCGCCCAGAGCGCAGCGCACACGGCCTTACGCGTGCCGCCGTGTGAGGTCCCCGAGAGCACGGACGGAGGCAGAAACACTGTCCCGCCGCGGCACCAGTGAGTGACGTACTGCAGAGCCTGCTCGTCTACCTCCCCCCCACCCCACCCCGCTCTCACAGAACCCCGCGGTCTCCGTGTGGGGGGACATCTGCCCCAGACAGGTGGCCCGTCGCCATGGCACAGGGAGGCAGGGGCAGGAGGGCGGCCGATCCACGGAAGTTATCGGGGCCCCGCCTGCCCGGCCGGCGCCTGGTGTGGGCGTGCGGGGCAGTGCTGGCCGGGACGGCGAGCAGAAGCAGGCCAGGGCCCCTGGAGAAGGTTTCATCACTAAGAAAACTGGGCAGGAGACAGAGAACCCCTCCCGCCAGGCCTGGGGTCTCCACAGGGCTGGGAACTACGGCCGCTCCCCTCAGGGACACCAAGTTGGCACTGTCAGAATGACAGAACCGATGAATGGGAAAAATTTAAAAATTAAAAATAGGCAGGTCATTGATGACACCCTACACCTCTGATGTGAGGCCAAAGCCTTCTGTTACAAAGTAAGGCAGGCACTTTTGCAGCATCGTGTATCTGAACATAAAGCCCCCAAGACGCCCCCTCCAGTCTCGCAGGCAGCAATGACACGCGCTGGGCGGCAGGTCAGCCACTCCTCTCATCTCAAGCCCACTCAGGCTCGATGTGGCGGGGACAGCGTGAGGAGTTGCGTGTGATGTCACCTACACGGTCATTTCTCCCGTCTTTCTTTCAAGTGGCTCCAGCTAAATTTGACTAGATTAAATGTCTCTCAGTTGGCTGTCTATCTGCATCTGTAATAAAGACACCCTAAAGTACATACTGATTTCTTTAAAGAGTAAGACGAAATGTCACTTATTACGTGAAATCCCTAATTCAAATAATCTAGGAAATATCTTCTTCTGCACTGCTCTACCTGGCTGAAAGCGGCATCTTCCTCCCCACCGAAGCCCCTCGGCGATACTAATGTTCCTACTCTGTGAAATCGGTGTCAGCAAATGGCATCTCTGTTCCTCCAACTGCTGCCGAAGCAACTCTGCGTGTGTATTGGGGGGGCTGCGTTACACGAATGGAAGGTTTTCAATGGAAAAACATGACTGGGTTTCCGGTCACTAGCACGTGGCCACCGGGGCACATCTGAGATGCATTTCACGGCCGCAGAGCGATTACACTCCATCCCATGCAGCCAGAATGAAACCGGCCGACCCACAGCTCACCTCGCCATGGGTCTGCACTCAAAAGAAGTGCGCACCTGACACTGGAAAGTGTGATCCAGACGTCCGCGGTCACCTGCAGAGGATCCGCCATCAGCGCCGGCTGCATGACACACAGTTGGCGCGCTTCAACCAGCCTGTGCTTCCCCCGTGTCCGGGCTGGCTTCTTAACACGTGGTCTGCCCCCACCCTCCCTTCGGCTTCTATGAGCATCTTTCTATTTTTAAGAAAATAGAACAATTTAATCTTTCCAGGCTCCTTCTTCTCATGTACTCCACCCACTAATCAGGCGTCAGCAACCAAGTCCACGCCCTGTAGGCACTGGCAGCCAGGGAGGAAGGGACAGAGCAGGGGTGAAAGTATCCAAGTCGTGTTTCTATTCAGAGTCCACACTGAATTTGGGGACAACTGTCTTCAGCAGGACTGTCACCCGCTGCAGAGTTGGGGAAACCCAGGCTCAGGGAAGCAACGTGACTTCCCCAAGGCCATGCAAGTCGTGATGTTCAGAGCCCTGGGTGCACCCGTTCCGTCACATCAGACCGGCAGCTACAGAGAAGCTGCCGGGAACCAGGGATCGGGACAGCCCACGGGGCGGGGATGAGCAGGACATAACGCAGCGTGGCTCTCTCCAAAGTCAGGCCTGGCGGGGTCCTGGGCAGGGTCACGGCCTTCCCTGCCTCCAGAACAGTGCCAAGTTCTCCCAAAGGCCCGCAGCCAAGGTGCAGAGGCCCCTGGGCTCTTCCCTCTGCTCCGGGGGGGAGCTGAAGGGCTGTCACAGCCCCTGGCCCGGCTCGGGCACCTGTCCCTACCTCTGTCCCACGGCCGCCACCCTTCCTGGAAGTCCTGTCTGGGACACAGGAACTCTCGTCGCCCCCTCTGTCCCAGGCGCTGTGAGGACCCCACCTCTAAGCCCTCCCTCCTGCACGAGCAGAAAGGCTGCACCCCCAGCAGGTGCTCTGTGATTGCTTAATGAGGGCTTCACTGTCACAGAGGTCAGTGTACAAACTCTGTCACCTTCTACCCAGGTGACCCGCGTGCTCATTTCTAAGCTTCGCTCGCAGCCTCTGTCACATGGGGACGACAGCAATGCCCACCTGAGTCTTGTGTAGGCTGTGCTGGGAGCGCTAAGGTTGAGCTGAATCCAACTCTACTTGCAGAGAACAAAGAAAAAAAACTAGTAGTTCCCTTTCCACGACCAGCACACACGGAAGCACCCCGTCCAAGTCAAGTAACCCCCGCATCACGGCCCTGGAGGGACCCTCCCGAGTCATCAGGGGGGCACTCTGATGATTGTTCGTTTATTGTTGCTCATGGAAAACACCGCCGCCCTCAGATAAAAAGACAGTGGGTGGTCAGGCCGGCTTCCTCGCCACTTGACCGCATGTTTATAACTTTGAACATTATGGTATCAGTTTTATGAGACACCATTAAGTTTCTCCAAAAAGCGAACTAATAAGAACGAAACAAACCAGTTTCATGTTTTCCTCTGCACCTGAGCTCTGCCCTCACCCGGGGGCTCGTCCTCCACAGCCCACCAGCCCACCAGCCCACCCCCGTGAGGGCTCAGCGCGCCCAAGGGGAGGTTTTTCTAGCTGACAAAGTGCCCTGTGCTCCTGCCGGTGCCGCAGCCCGGCTCGGTGGAGACAGCTGCAGAGAAGGTGAGAACGGCCAAGGCCCGCGCATAAAAGCCACGTCTCCACAAGGAGGCAGGGCCTCCTTGCCCTGCTGAGGGCTGAGCAGGGCCCACCTTGCCCACGCCCAGCGACGGCAGGTGCAACCTCGTCAGGCAAAGCACCTCCAGCTGGCAGCCTGAGAAACGAAAGCACCTCAGGCAAATGGGGGGAACCTATTAGAGGTGCCCCTCGGTCCGACTTAAATCTCACAAGAACCCACCCGGAGCCCCAGCCCCTGAAGCCGCAGGAGCAGCCCCGGGCAGAGGTCACGCTGCACTCAGGAGTGACCCCGCCTAGACCGGCCCGCACACGGCGCGGGGTCCCCATGCACAGGTGTCCAGAACCCCCTTCCCCGCCTGTGCCTGTGTCACCCGGTCCTCGTCCATGCGACCTGCCGCAGCCACCCTGCTCGAGCAAGACCTCGGTCCGCAGAGAAGCCGGGGAGCCCGCTCACATCCAGCACCCTAGCTCAAAGCCCTGCGCGCCTCCCACCTCTCTCCAAACAAACTCAAACTCCTCACCGTGCCCAGGAACCTTTGCCCCCTGACCCCTGCCCTGGCCCTGACAGCATCCCCCACCTCCACCAGGTCCTCCTCTGTCCCTGCACCGCAGACACTTGGGGCCTCAGGCATGGCCGGCTGTGTCCCACATGGGCTCGGCACCAGTAATCCGGGCCTTCGAAGCCACACGTTTGTGCCTATCACAGAAGCTGGCTGTCCTCGCAAAGACGGCCCCGCTCCGCTCTCTTCGGAGGACATCCCACCACCGGAAGCGTCCCCCAGGCATCTGTCCACTAGTCCACGAGGCCAGGGGGCGTGCGTTCTCCTCTGCCCAGGTCTCTGAAGCTCTGCCAGTGTCTGACCCTCAGGGGCCCAAACGTACTTGTGGAGTGGACGGAAACAACAGGCTGTCCTTTGGCACCCATGACACGTGATGCTGGGGACGGGTCAGGGAAGAAGCGCCCAGTTCCGGAGCCCCGTGCTTGTGTTAGCAGGCCGGACTAACAAAGTTCACACCCACTGAGAGGTTCACACAGTCAGGCCGCCTGGTCGTCATTAGTGGCTAGGCTCGTGGTGGCTCCACCCCCACTCCCTTCGACCCCGTGGTTTGCTCTGGGAGAGGGAACGTGCGGCAGGCGTGGGCCCCCCACACCGGGGTCTCCTTGCCCTGCCCCTGTCCCCGCCCACTGCCCCCAGGTTGAAGCAGGTGGTGTTAAGAGGAAGCCCCACCAGCCCTCACCGAGGCTCATGGCCCAGGAAGGTGTCAGGCACACACACCTGCAGTGTGGTAGCACTGACACCCGTGTGTGTGTGTGTGCATGGTGGGAGGTTGTGGGTTCAGACCCCCTTCGGGGCACATACAGAAGGCAACCGATTGATGTCTCTCTCTCTCTTCCCCCCACCTCTCTTTCTGGAAGCAATGAAAAAATGCCCTTGGGTGAGGATAAGAGAAAAGGATCTCTAGTCCCCATAACTTCGTGTGCCAGGCGGCCCCTGCCCCAGGCCTCCCTCAGGGGCCGAGCCTGTATCCACGTCACGCACGTGTGACATTCTGGATGGGGAGAGGTAAGAAGGTGGCTATATGCTCACGACAGTGAGTCCTCACTTAAAGTTGTCCATAGGTGAAACGCTACCCACGAAACCAATTCCAGCACAGGCTAGTGCGCACGAACCGGTCCGGACCCCGGCATGCCTTCCACGTTAGAACGAAAGGACGCTGAGCAACACGGCGTTATTCGAGGACCTGCTGTACTTAAAAGCCTCTGAATGTCAGCCCTGGCTGGTGTGGCTCAGTGGGTTGAGTACTGGCCTGCAAACCAAAGGGTCGCCGGTTCGATTCCCAGTCAGGGCACCTGCCTGGGTTGCGCGCCAGGTCCCCAGCCGGGGGCACGTGAGAGGCGACCACACATTGATGTTTCTCTCCCTCTCTCTCTCCCTCCCTTCCCCTCTCTCTAAAAATAAATAAAATCTTTAAAAAAATATTTTAAAAGGCTCTGAAGATTATTAAATTAAATCATAAATAGTACTGTTTCTTACATGTCTTAGTCCACGTATTTATATGAAGTTTTGCACATTAACCAGGTTACAAATGTAACAACTGCCTCGTCTCTGAAAAACAAGGAAGGAGAAGGGCCCATGAAGACGCGATGCGTCTGGATCTGCCTGGTGCTCCGGCGGGCAGCCCAGCACCCGCTCGCGGCTGGAGGATGCGACCCTTCACTTCAGCACGTCCCGGGATGCGGGGCACAGCACTGGTGTGTGAGGCCATTCATAGGTCTTACAGAGACAGGACGTTAAGTAAAACTGACTCACTTAAGAATAAGTTCACTCCTCTTTCGATTAGTCCTCTCTGAGTTCTTCTGACCGAACTGAAGACGGCTCAGCAGATGCTGACTTCAGATGGTCACCACTGAACACCCACCGTCACGGAGTCATCCAAGAGTGGCTTCATGTCACTGCACAGAACAGGTGCTTGTTTACACTTTTGCTCATTCACTGAGTGGGAGGCCGACGCAGACAGCGTGCGTCACACACAGCTGTGACGTGCGGCTGGCGGGCGGCCCGCTCTCCCCATCCTGAACGCCACGGCGGGGCCCTGGGGTCTGTAGCTTCCGCTCCACATCGGGCTCTGGGTCTAGTCAGGCGTCTGCTCCATTAAAACCCAGTCTTGGTGCAAACGCCGGGCCGCTGGGGAGAAAAGCCTCCCCCCAAAGGGGGCGTCTGACCGAGAGCTCGGAGAGCTCTGCGGAAGG
The DNA here is from genome assembly GCA_004026765.1 of Micronycteris hirsuta. Classification (NCBI taxonomy): domain Eukaryota; kingdom Metazoa; phylum Chordata; class Mammalia; order Chiroptera; family Phyllostomidae; genus Micronycteris; species Micronycteris hirsuta. The sequence goes on from PVJI01014685.1 coordinate 39,460, forward strand.
GAACGTGGAGGAGACGGGGCCCCTCCTGCGCTTGACCAGTTATACTTGGCAGGGGTCCCTCTGTGCCTGTCTCACGGGGAGTTCCTGACTTCTGAGTGACATGCGACAGGGAACAGCTGATGGAGGCCTGGCGAAAACCGATGACCCAGACGAGCACTGCGCGTTTTCACTATCGACCCTTTCCTTACAGATGTGTGCGAACTCGTTCTGGTTTCCTTCTGTTCTCTGAACTCGCCTAGTTCCTGTGGGCGTGGCACACGCTGTCCGGGAACAAGACTTGGTGGGCGAGTTTCACCCTCCGCTTTAGAAGCGGAGGAGGCACACCACGTGCTCACCCTACCGGAATCTGTGACTACATTAGCCTGCGTTTTAAACAAATAAATTAAACTTCACTCATTGCAACTCAGAGGGAGGTGAACAGCTGGAGTCTGAAGACAATTTCATTAGCTTTACATCTGTATTTTAAGCTAAGATATAATTAGACTGAGAAGCCCGGAGAGGTAGGAGGGGGGAGGGGAAGGGAGGAGCCCCAGAGTGGGTCAGAGGAGAGGGAAGGAAGACCCCACGGAGGGTGCGGGAGGCCAAGGGCAGCTCAGGGGAGACCCACGCTGGGTCTGACGAAGGACCTCTCCTTGGAGAGGAAACAGGCGTCCTGCGCTTGGGCTGCCACCGAGAAGTCAAGTGGCCCCTACACGGTTTAGGCAGAGCTGACGACACTGAAGGTGTCTCTGAGCCCCAGCCCCGTGGCCAGGTCTTCTGTGGGCTGCCCCCCAGCCGCGGCTTCTGACTTTGAAACGTGACAGTCCTCCGAAAAGAGCCCTGGGCCTCCCTGGACCCCCCACATGAGTCTGGCAGGACACTGGAGGGAGACACACACTGTCGCGGCCCACAGGAGGAGGAGCCCCTTAAATCTGTGGACTCGGTTACAAACACCCTGGTATTTCCAGAAAGTAGTAGACACTCAGTAAAACATTATCAAATACACGAGCAAATGAATAAATAGTGGGTAACATTTTACGAGGAATCAAAAGTTCTGACTGGTCTGTAGAAGCAACAAATCTCACCTCCAAGTTAATTTGTCCCTGTATCAAAAGACTACAGGCATAGCCTGACAGCGCTATTTTACGCTGAAAATTCTTGACAAAGGCAATCAAAAACTTTTCACTACAACACCCTTAGTGATGAAATTCACGGCCACTTACATAGAAAGAGTTTAGACATGTTATGATGTAACAAGAACTATCAAGTCTGTGTTAGGAAAAATGACTATTTTGAAGAAGATAAACTCAGCGTTCCCACTCTTCGCCCCTCGCTCTGGCAGCGGTTAGCCCTGTGACGCTGGGCAAGTGAAGTGATCCTCTTCCTCTTCCCCTTCCGGTCTGTCCTCTGCCCAGCGGGGGCGCTGGCCCAGCGAGGGCACCCCTTCCCTCCGCAGCCGAGTCTCTGACTGTGGGAGGAACGCACTTGCGGTCAGGGGCTGTTGCTAACTGTTGGGCCCATTGTGCAAGTTCCTTGGACAGGAGGAGTGCTTTCTTCTGCATCTCGAATTCATCCTGAGTTGTTTGCTTTGACATCTGTTTCCACAGCAACAGAGAGGATGCGGTCTGGCGGGGTGAGCGCCTCTCTGGTACCCAGGCCGCGCCAGAGGAAGCCGAGTGGCTGAAGTGGGAGGAGCTTTGATTTTGTCTCCTCCCACTGCTGCAGTTCAAGAGCACACGTGGCCAAGGTCAAGCCTTCTGAAGAACCCAGTTGCTGGCTGCGTGACATCATGCATCCTTCGGACACTCTTTGTCCACGAGAGTGCCTGCCCTTCTTCATCGGAACTGCTTCCACGCTTTGGCCTGGGGCCTGAGGCGCAGGTGGGGGAGGTTAATCGGACTCCAGGTGGAGTTTCAATCCGGGCCCCCAGGGGCTTGGTACTGACGGGCGGGGGACGAAGGGATGGACGGCTTCCTGGGGAAGCCCGCAGGGACAACACCCAGAACGAACAGTGGGCTGTGCCCCTGCTGTTGAAGGTCCCCTGGCCCGGAGGGGCTCATCCCACCCCCCGGGGTCTCTCCTCTGTGGCTCTGAGGGGTGAGGGGGGTCCAACCTCACACGGCAGGAGCCTTCAAGTTGGAACTCCTCCTCCCAGTGAGGTTCCCGGTTTCCTCCCTCCCTCGTTTCAGAAGCTGCGCTTCGGGTGTGGGGCAGAGGCAGAAGAAACCCCTGACACCCACAAACACGCACGGAGGACTTCACAGCAGACGAAGGGACGAGAGACTGTGGTTGGAGTTCCGGACACTTAGGTCCGAGGACCTGCGCTGGGCCACGGCCCTGAACCCAGCTGTGCGGGAGGCCCTGCTGACCCTGAGGGGGAAACCTGCCCCTCCGACAGCCGCGCAGTCGGTCGCCGGGGGACAGCGGTCAGGCTGCGTTAGCTGACAGGTAATTCACACAGCACACAGCGCACTGTTAACATCTGCACCTACGGGGGCTAAATGCTTGCGCCCCCCACCCCCGCCGGTGAAAGTCCTAGCCCTGAGGTGATGGTACTGGGAGGTGGGGCCTCAGGGGTGATTCGGACGGGACGGTGGGGCACCCACAAGTGGGGTTGGTGCGCCGACGGAAGAGGCTCCAGGGACACCCCTGCCCCCCACCAGGTGTTGGTACCAGCGCCCGTTCTTCTTCACGAGCGGGTAATATTCCACTGGGTGGGCGTCCGCATGGGTGTCCGCTCACCAGCTGACGGACACCGGGCGGCTCCTCTCCGGGGCTGCTGTGGAGAACACTGCTGGACGTGTTTGTGTGCCAACTGCTTCTGTTTCGGCCAGTGCGACCGGCCCCTTTCCTGGAAAAAACTTTTAAAATGCCCTCTGGCCTTCTCCCTGCCCGTTTCTGCCGGGTCCAGGACCTCCACGTGCTGTCCTCTCTGAAGGCTTCTGGGAGGGGCCATGGCACAGGAGGCGTTCACCCCCGTCTTCAAGTCCACGGTCAGCCTAGCAAACACACAGTTTGTGCCTCTCCCAGTCCACCTGTCCCTGGACACCATCCCTCGGGGCTCAGGGCGCCTACTCTGCAAGGACAAGGCAGGCAGGCCGTTCTTCTGAGCAACAGCTCCAGGCGCGGCCACCAGGCCAGTGCCCGCAACTTCTACCGCCCGCCACCCGCCACCGTGGCAAAGTCAATGTTTTCTTTAACCCAATCTACTCACGCCAGCATACAATGAGGTGAGTTACCAACGAGGCCTTTCCTGTTCCTTCTCTGCACGAGGTGTCCAGCATCCCAGGGCAGCGCATGGACACGGAGCAGGGGGTGGGCAGCTGGGCAGAGACCAGACCGAGGCACCTGCTGCAGCCACCAGGGCCCGGGCGGCATGGAGGGTCTTCCCCTGAGCCCTCAGAGGGGCGCGGCCCTGCTTACACCTTGATTTTGAACTTGGCACCGAGAACTGTGAGAGAATACCCATCAGTTGCTTTAAGTCTCTCAGTCCATGGCCACATGTGACAGCAGCCCTGGGACACTGGCGCGGACCCGGGGACTCTGTGTGCAGCAGCCGCTGACCGCTCAGGAGCCACGGGGCAGTTCCCGCACACTTGCCACGTCTCCAGAGGGGCGGCCTGGGCACCATGCCGCACTTGCTGTAGAAACGAGAACCTTGGAAATGAGCCTCCGCTCCGATGCGAAGGCGGAGCCCTCCCCGGGACATCGCCTCCTTCCAAAGAAACCACGCCGCCAGCTTCCTCAGGGAAAAGGGTTCCTTGTCACTCTGAGAGCCGAAACACCCCTGAAGTCCATGGGGACCTGGTAAAATATGGACACTTTTTCTTTGGTGTCTCTAAGCCCAGAACTCACCTATAACAACTACTTATTATTCACC